>JAJHJA010000451.1:0-135403 GCA_021202915.1 Heliconius himera
TGGTTACCGCTCTAGGCGTGAAGCTAAATAAAAAAGGGATAATTATAAACCTACAATTATTTATATTTATAATTTTATTTTTACAAAAACCTCATGCAATTGTAAAAAATACTGTCCAGATGTCTCCAGCTGTCAACTGGAATTTACCATAATTTATATAAAATAAGTAAATATTGTATATTTTAGATGAATTATTAAATATTAATAGATATTAAGCATCACTATTTGTGAATTAATTCCGTCCAAAGTGGTGCTCTAGCGTGATTTATATATAATATTCTATGTACAGAATGGTATGACTGACGAAAAGAGGTATTTTTTTAAGTTATAATGTTTTAGTTTTTTTGACTTTTTTACTATCGGTATAGTGATTGTAAAACTTAAAACCATAAAAACATCAGGCTGTAAGATTTTTTAATTTTGTTATTATAATAAAAATAGGATTCCATCCTTGTATTTCTAGAATTTTTCCACATTTTTTCAAATCTTTCTAGATTATTCTACGATCACAATATAAGTAGATATTTAGCACGAAAAGGACATGTCTTTATTGCGTTAACTTGTGTGTAAACAAATTTGTATTTACCCCCAAACAGGGCTATATAGATATTATAAATTCCTAATGTATAGTTCTATTTTTTATTTACTACTTTTATTTTGTTACTTGTGAAAAAAAATATATAAAATTGATTTCTACCCTTATCTATGATTGTTTTTCAACACAGTTTACAGGTTTGAGTGTTGCCATAATGAAATAAAGAAGATTTTATTTTTATTTTTAATAAAATTTTAATAAAACTGAATGTGTTGTTATTTATGTTGTATCCAGAATTGTTGACTTATAAAACTTTTACATTTATACAGATTAGAAAAAAAAAGTTTGAAAAGAATATTGTTAGCTTACTTGTTTATTGTTTAAAAAGTGTGCAGTTATATGGATAAAAAAATAAAATTAAAAATTAAATTAGCTTCACGCTGTATGCCGCACACAGCAGGGTAGGCAGAGGGAACCTAGTGTTAAGACACGCCGTTCCCCACTTTCTGCCGAATTCTGGAGGCATTGCGTGTTAAGTGGCAGAACTCAACGCCGCGCTTAACCTCGACACCAGAGCGAAGAATGAAATATAAATTTAAGTAAATATTTCATCTCCTCGAGTGGGCAATTATATGATAAATTTAAATAAATACTTCACTTCGAGGGTTGATCGAACCCACAACCAGCCGCGCTTACAATCACACTGGCCTCTAAGTACCTACTTAATAAAGTAGAATAGAGGTTTGGGGTCGTCCGTAGTGCAGTGTATGTCTGTAAACGGGACGGACGTGGGTTGAATTTCCACTCGAGATAATTAATTATTTTTATTACTTCCCTCTGGTAACAAGACAAGGCGTATTACAGCGTTTGTTTTTTTTATCCTCAGATAAAACGTAAAATATTACCCAAAACAAGTCCCTTACTTAAATTAAGATATACGATACGATATATATGATGTTTTTGACTAAACTATAACTTCTTGTCGTAAAAAGTTAATGATATCATTCTGTTATTTCTCTTCTTCTTACTTTTTTGTTTCTCTGTATCATTCAAATGTTTTGTTTTGTAGCATTTAAATGTTTGAATCTATTAATCGAATTTACTTACGATTCTTGAGTTAGGCTCAAAAAGAAGGCCATGTTATATTAAGTAGTTATAATTGAAAAATATATTACAATTTTTTTTAGCATTAAAAAAACTTTTTTTTTTCTCTTCAATAATATTTTGTCGCAAAAAGCCTTATTATTAGCTATTTTTAAAATATAGATAAGCGAATTTAATTTAATTTAGGATGAATAAAATTGAATACAATCTTGTATCTTTCTCATTTAACTATTTAAAGCAACTCGATGGCGATATTATTATTGTTATCTCGTTATTTTATGGGGAATTGTGCTTAAGATGACATACTTCTTCTTTTGAGACAAGTACTTGAAAAAAATGAAGTCATGTGAGATCAGCATATTGCGTATATTATCATATATATCATAATCAACGAAATATTTTAGTTTCAGAACAATAATAAATCGCACTTCGGTCGACAGGTGTAAGACGACATACCTATAGGGTAAGATGACATAGCATGTCATCTTAGAGTTTAAACGTCTTATACCATCATTATTTTATGAGCATGGTTCACAAAAAAATTGTTTTATCTTTTTTAAACATTTTTATTGGTCAATCAATCGATTCTATTCATAAGGGTAAGATGACATAGTATGCCATCTTAAACTCACGTTTTGTATGTCATCTTACCCAATAGATATGTGTATTTAATTGTAACAGTTGTGACAAAAGTTTATAGGTAAGAATGCGCTTTTAGCGTTAGTTGTGTCATATCATAAGCCTACTTTACATTTAAAATAAGTTTAAATAGAAAACCCTTACCTTACGTGTATTTTCATCACCAAGCAAAAGCGAAAGCAAAATTTTCTGCTATTCAAAATTACGAAAACATGAATTACTTGCCAATGTGCGTTTACTTTCCGTCATAATGAATTTGAATATTAGCGATATCTACAGACACTCTCTAAAACATCATAAGATCGTACTTAGCGCAATTATTTAAACCAATATTAGTAGTGTGTCATCTTATCTTCGTATGTCATCTTAAGCACAACTCCCCTATAACTTTATAATATCCTATAGCACTCCTGACGAATATATAAAAGCTGCTGTCCTCTACAGCATATGTTTACTTATCTCTTAGATATTAATTATTTTTAAGAAATAACCGATTTATGGTTATAAAACTGAGAAAAAAAAATTCGAAATTATTTCCAACAATACAGTTTTATTTCTTATCTTGTTAATTATGTTAGATATGTTTAGCGTTTTATAATTCTAGCATATCTATGCTGTATACAGCATATTTATAATTAGTTTAATATAAATATGCTGTCCTTCCTTAAATATGTGTCCTTGTCCTTATACGGCATGTCTCCGAAATGGATATTTTAAGAGATGTCTCAATTTTAAAATAAGAGATCGGAACGGTGATGCCATTTTATTATTTGTTGCGTTACGCAAAAATCATATATTACAACCGTATTGTAAATCTTTCAAGCTTCTAAATAAAACTCAGCTACAGCATATCTATCATATCTATCTATCTTCTAGAGGTAACGTCTGTACGTTGCTACTGTTAATCACTTGTATGTTTTACAAATATAAAGGTTTATTTACGAACCTATTTTATACAATATAAAATTATTCCTTACTGTATTCAATAAATAAGATAGGACGTGCACTTTATCAAAATGTGCAGTAAAAACATACCTACACAGTAAAACACGATATTATTTCAATTAACATTTTAGAGATCGGAGATTTAATATAAGCACAGTAGTCAGTAGGGTAGACCGTGCACCGTACAGGGCACCTGTTGTCGCATCACCCCACTTCACGCTGTATCCCGCATACAACAGAGTATACTCGTCAGATGTTCCACATCTTCAATTTCTTATGTCACGGCAAAATGCTTATCAAACCCAATAACTTTTGTTATAGCGGCATTTAATATTTTTATAAGTTTAGCTGGACTGTTATGGTTATTTATCAGATGTTCCAGATCTTCGACTACTTAACCTGTAAAGTAACCTTTTTCTGGTTTTTATCTCACGGCCCCCTGAACGGGGTATAAATGCCAAGGATGACTAATATATATATATATATATATATATATATATATATATATATATATATATATATATATATATATAAATAAATCAGCTTCACGCCACTTTCTGCCGAATTCTGGAGGCATTCCGTGTTGAGGGGCAGAACTCAACGCCGCGCTTAACCTCGACACCAGAGCGAAGAAATGGAAACATAAATTTAAGTTAATATTTCATCTCCTCGAGTGGGGATCGAACCCACAACCAGTCGATTTTGCAGTCACACCTCGTGCCGCTGCGCCACAATCGACCTCTAAATGAAAGTGGAAAAAATATGTGTATATATGTATATATATACACATATTTTTTCTTATCTTTTTATCTTCACGCTGTATCCTCTAGCAGGGAAGCCAGAGGGAACTTACCGTTCCTTCATATTGTTTTTGCAATTCTTTCGCCACTCAGTCGTAGCCAGGTTAAAACCTCCTGAGCGTGTTCTTCATATCACCGTGACGTCCCTCACTAGCACCTCTTCATTGCGGATTTGGCCAGCTAATCTAACATCGCATATCCTACGAAGAGATCGCATGTACACGCCACAAACAACATTCAGATATCTGTTATCCATCACATCTAATAATTATAGTGCCTATTGTAGCTCGATCCTCGATGTCCCCGCCGTTCCGTACTTGACACACCAGGGTGGACCCTTGTGCTCCCTAAAAGTTGCTAACTTTACAAAATATTTTAAAATTCGAACCAGTAGTTCCTGAGATAAGGGCGTTCTACCACAAAGCTTTATAATATTAGTAATTAGTATGTATAGTACAGGTTTGTCATAAATAAGACACTATCTTTAAATTAAAAACAAATTTAATCAGCAGCAACTGAAAAAAAACAATAATTTCCTAGTTTCATCTTAAATTACAGAAAATCATATAGTATAGTTTCATCTTAAATTACAGAAAATGGAATCAGTTTAAAAACTTAAAAAATATGTTTAATAGAAAATTTTTAGGCAAATTTGAAAACAAATTAAGCCAAAACAATAGAAACAAACAAAAAATAAATTATATATAAAAAATATATATATAATATTTTTTTATTAATACACTTCATTAGTTTCGATCATGTCTTCTTTATAATTTTTTTATAAAATAATTAATTTTAATCAGCCTTCTTTATTTCATTTTCTATATTTTTTATAATTCATAGCGTAAATAGATGCTGGATCTTCTTCTTCTTCTATGTACATTTTTAATGTGTTTTTCTAGATTGTAAGGGTAGCCCGGAATGTATCTGTTACAATGTCCACATATTTGAGGTTTTAGTGCACATGATACATAAAGGTGAACAGCCTGATGCTTTATAAGGGAGAATCTGAAATATAAACAATAACTTCTTACAGTAGAGTGATGAAGTATTCAGGCAGATTTTTCTCCAATTTTGAGAGATTGCATGTAGAATCAAAAAATAATTTAAGTATAATCTTTCCTTTCTATTTACGCCCATTTGAGAAGAGAACCTGTAAATATGCAGTTTATGACTGCACCACATTTTTAACTAAATATTACACTTTTATTCGAACTAAATATTATACAACACTCACCCATTACAAAAATAACGTTTGCAAAATTTACAAGTATATATAGCTGGTTTTGTTAAATTATCATAATGCCCCTTAGAACTTTGGCCAGGACCATGGTTTGGTGGTTCTAAAACAGGTATTGTGATGTGTGATGCATTGTGAACTATCAACTCAAATCTGAAATGAAAAATTATATAATCCATACCTATATTATAAAATCGAAAGTAACTCTGTCTGTCTGTCTGTCTTTTTACGCAATCAGGGCCAAACCGCTAATTCAATTGTTATAAAATACTCATATAGAGATACTTAAGGGTCTTCTGATGAACATAGGTTACTTTTTTTATATATTTGTAATATTGTCGATATATACTAATATATTAAAATACTTTTTAGTTTGACAGGCAATTTATTCCGCCATGTTAATAACAACCGACCGTTTGCTAAGCAACGGCTTGCAAAATTTATTAGTTTTTATAAGAAAACGTCACCCAAAATGAGCTTGCTTAACGCATAGGTACATGGCGTGCGCCGACTCCACCTTATGAGATACATAAAAACATTTTTTTATAAAAATATTGTTCTTTAAATAATGTTTAAAAAAGTCCGCGATAATTATCACTGAAGGTTGAGCAAAAGTAACCATTTAAATTAATTTACTTTATATTTATCAGGTTTTTGTTGTATGTATTTTCTATAATTTGATATTGATCCTTATGAAAATGAATATAATAGGCACTTGTAGCATTTCATCTAGATTGAAATTATAGTTTACTGTATAACATTCTAATAAATAATTAAGGAGATGTCACTGATTCAAAGTGACCTAGCCTTCCGGCGGCATAGTATGACCGACGCGAACGGGCAGATGACTGACGGTTTTGTAAATTTTCATACATTTTCGAACTACTGTTAATTTTTATGTAATTATTTACTGTTTATAATTAATTTATATTTTTCTTTGGTTCTTCGCTTATTCGAGTAGTAGATTAGTAAGATTTTCATAAATTTCTTGGTGTGGTGTAAGTAGTCTGCGCGGCATCGGCACAATATTATTTAAGTATTAAAGAAAGTATTGTTGGTTACATTATCTCGGTTGGATGGTTATCTATACCGTTGTTATACACTTAATAAATTGTGATTTTAGTTTTTTGGGATTTTATTTGAAATTGCTCGCAAAACTTATCATATTTAATGTAGAAAGGACTTTAGTTATTTCATATAGTATCTATGTACGCGCGCAAGGAAAACGTGTAAAAAGATTTTTCCCGAGTAAGTCAGTAAAATCTATCACTGAAAGTTCAATAAAAATTAGTTCAGTTATTTTGGATATTAGCTCGGGGATATAGAAAGACAGACAGAGACAAAAAATATATTTTTTTTACTGTATTTGAGTATTATGTAAATAGCCACATGCACTTGCAAAAACATAGCACAACACATTTAATTTTGATTCTCTTAAATATTTATTTCACTTTGATAATATTAATAATGTAGCTGGTTTTGTTTAGTTTTTTTACTAATATTTTACTTTGGTTACGTTCACTTATCTTTTTTCATTTAAATTAGTTACATATTTTCAAAAACAATTTCCTAAATATATCTAATACGCATTCGTAAAGTTTAAGCGGGCGAAGCCGCGTCCGGGTCCGCTAGTATTCTTATATTTTATCGAGGCTTTCCTGGATTTATCGTTCACTGTTGAATTCCTTCATTCAGTATAGTTTTGAATTTGGCAGGATTCTCCAGTAATAGTTTTAAATTGTATTTACTTACAAAAAACCCATAACATATTTATTATCCCTCAACAAATCTCTTGAGATACAAAATAAAAATAATGTTCTTCCAATTCCTTATAACTAAATTATTAAGATATCTCCCAAAATCATCTCATTTATGCACATTATATTATATTTAAGTCAAGGATATCAAAAGTTTGTGAGTTGTGGGTTCACATCCCATTCAGGTAAATTAATTATTTTCATTTCCTTGCTCTGGGAACAAAGTGTCTCTAGAGTTTCACCTCTTAACATACAATATCATCAAAAAAGAAAGCAGAAAGTGGAAATGGAATGGAGCCTCTTAACATTAGTTACTGGTTTCCTCTGCCTATTCCTGCCATTTATAGAATAAAGTATGAAACTAATTTAATTTTTAATTTACTTGATATAAATACTCAACATTAGTAACATAGTACAACAGGATCTTGAAAATCTTAATATTAATAATATTTCAATAATATTTTAAAAAACCAGTTGTACTATGTTATTTAATAAATTTTACACAGTTCTTACCTATTAGAAAAATAATGATTGCAAAATTCACACATATGTAAATATGGTTTCATTAAATTATCATAATGCCCCTCAGAAGTAGGCTCCATTGAATTCAATCTATTTATAATAGATTCTTGATTGATAGCTATGTGTTTGCCATGTGTTTGTATGCCATGTGTTTTATTCATGTATATATCATATTTATTGTCATTAATGTCTTGTTTTGTATTTTCTTTTGAACTTTGGCCAGAACCATGATTTGCTTGTTTTAATACTGGTATTGTGATGTGTGATGCATTGTGGACTATCAAATCAAATCTGAAATGAAATATTATATAATATTCTTATATTTTATCGAGGCTTTCCTGGATTTGTCGTTCACTGTTGAATTCCTTCATTCAGTATAGTTTTGAATTTGGGAGGATTCTTCAGTAATTGTTTTAAAAAGTATTTACTTACAAAAAACCCATAATATATTTCCCCCAACAAATCTCTTGAGATACAAAATAAAAATAATGTTTTTCCAGTTCCTTATAACTAAATTACTTAGATATCTCCCAAAATCATCTCATTTATGCACATTATATTATATTTAAATCAAGTATATCAACAGTTTGTGAGTTGTGGGTTCACATCCCACTCAGGTAAATTAATTATTTTCATTTCCTTGCTCTGGGAGCAAAGTGTCTCTAGAGTTCCACCTCTTAACATGCAATGTCATCAAAAAAGGAAGCAGAAAGTGGAAATGGAATGGAGCCTCTTAACACTAGTTACTGGTTTCCTCTGCCTATACCTACTATACCTACTATTTATAGAAAAAAGCATGAAACTAATTTAATTTTTAATTTACTTGATATAAATATTCAACATTAGTAACAATACAATAGGATCTTGAAAATCCTAATAATATTTCAATAATATTTTGAAAAACCATTTGTTCTATGTTATTTAATAAATTTTGCACAGTTCTTACCTATTTTTAAATTTTTTGTAACAGAAGCGGCATGAGACAGAGTTTTTTCTTTTCAATGCCTTAAATGAATTTTGTTGCTTTTTTATTTTATCATTTTTTTTCGGCATTTTCTTCTCGAAGTTGATACTAAATATGTTAAAAATAAATAATTTTAATATAAAATATATAACAAAATATATAAAATACAAACAAACATAATATATCCTCTAAATCTAATAGCTATCGTAATAACCGCGCATTTGGATCAAAGATATCTCTAAGATTTTTTTATAGGAGCTGTATATTAAATTTATTTTGGCCTTTTAATGTTTTATTAATTCTTATTATTAAGTGGGGTGCGTATTCGTAATATTAAGAAAAATAAATATCGTGTTATATGAAATAGCACGACTTTCATTTAATACACGTTAACTCATGACTAGCCGCACTTTGAATGATAACTCTAATATTAATGTAACAAGATTTATAATTGAAACAACAGCGAAGGAACCATCGTCCCACTAGACCAGTGATTCTCAACCACTGTGCCGCGGCACTTTTGTGTGCCGCCAAATTTCAAAAGTGTGCCGCCAAATTTTGCAAATATAATTTAATAAATTTAACATTATTAAATTTATTAAATTATATCATTTAAAAAGAAAAATAGTTTTAACATGAATATATATTTAAATCCACAAAAAATAAATTCGTATATTTAAAATTTTTGTCATAAATAAAAAATTATGTAGTGTGTTGTAGTAAATAATTTTTATCTTTTTCTTTGTGTGCCGCTCAATTATGAAATCGTTAAATATGTGCCGCAACGCAAAAAAAGGTTGAGAATCACTGCACTAGACTAACGACACTGACTTCAAAATGAAATTAATGACTACCTACAAAAATTCACAAATTGGGATTAACATTTATCACTATTAGTGATTCCCTAATAAATATCAAAACAAAATGGCGATACGAACATTACGTAATCTATAAATCGTGTTTGTCAACTTATTATATATTATTTGTTATATATTTGTTAAACTACTTACAAAAAATGCGGGACACAAATTTAATCTAATTAAATTTAAAAAGGGAAGGAAATTCTTATGGAACGCGGGAACACGTGCTCCACCAGTTTTTGAATAATGAAACATATTTACGTAATATGTAAATAAAAAAATATTTTAACAAAAACTATTGATAGCATGTGCTTAGAATAACAATAATTATTAATTACAATAATAAATATAAAGAATTACCTGCTACCAGTCCACCGCCATTACTGCCGCCAAAATATTTTCTATTTTCACTTGCAGGGGGGCATAGATAATACTAATGAACTTTTCATTTTTTTTTGCCACTCTATTGTTTGGGCATGTGCTATAAAATTGTAGGTCAATAAATTTTGTGTAACATATACATTCTTGAATATATGATGCTTAGGACAAAATTTGGTTTGTAAATTAATATTATATATTAAAACATACTTTGTTTGAACTGGATTTAAAAAAAATATATAATTTATAAAATAATATAATTCCTTAGATATGGGCAGGCGAATTTTCCATTTTACTATCCAATATTTCAAACTCATTATTTTTTTAATTTTCAAAGATCTTATAATGAGATTTTCATTTTAGACATAGAGCTTAATAATGAGTTCTATATCACAAAGTTTTTTCTATCAGATTTGTTATAATTTTATCGGTGATATCAGTAATTATAATCTGTTCCATAAAGTTCTAAAAATTAATTTCTAATTTTGTTATTCATTTTGGATGTTTTGGATTTAAAATTAAAATTAATTTTTTCTCACTTTATTGATATTTTAAATTTAACAAGACTACAACGTGCCATTGGCGCCCTATATGGAACAATATTGGTTAAATATATTACAATATTGGTAATGAACTATATTGGTTAAAATTAATTAATTTTTAACAAAAATAAACCGATTTCAAACAACGAACTAAAAAATAAAAAAAAATAATTTTACAAAAAGTAAAACGTACTTTGATTTTGTTAAGCAAAAAAATATTTTTGTATGTTTAATTATAAAAAAAGATTTTATAATTTTGAAGACGGTGCCAAGTAAAACAAAACTGCTTGATTTTAACAATATTTTTACAGTATAATTATATTTGTTACAACAAAAAAAATAACTTGTTTAATTTCAACCGGATCCCATAATCAGAACCTAAACAAACTTTCACCAAACTATCCTTGAAGTATATCCTTTCAAATAAAAAAAGAATCATCGGAATAGGTTGACGTGATATTGAGTTATTCGTCCATTTGCCGCGCACATACTTAATGCAAATTTAAGATTTATGTAATTTTCTCATAGATACCATTGTCAGAAATGGACCTAAAAAATTGGGACTGCTGTGCGCGAGATACAGCGTGAAGTTGTTGCGTAGTATGTTGTAACGTATAATCGGAAATTTTAGTAACAAAATTGGAAATTATAAAGATACATACATTTACATTTAACAATTCAAGAAAATGCCTATTCCATCAGCTGAAAAATTGGAACGCTCTCTTTAAACTTAAATAAATACGAACTTAAAAGAACTTAGAACGAATTATATCAAAATACAAATATAAAAAAATAATAAAAAATAGAAAAAATATGCAAAGAAAGAAGTGTAATAAATGTTTAAAAATCTATGACAGTCGAATAATAAATTAAACCATCTAAGATATGTTAATAATTTAGTATTACGCATTATCGCATCATAAGTAAGCAAGTGTTATTATCTAAATAATATTTTGTTTAAAAACTGTAGATTCTAATAAATTTATATTATGTGCTCCTTAATATTGTAGCTACCCTCGACTAAATATTATATGTTGATTACAGCGTAATTAAATCTGAAGTTTGTATTGTGTTGTTTTTGAAATAAAATAAAAAAATCTATATATATAAAAGGATAATATAAATTCTCACATTTTTACTTATTCGTAATACATGGTAGGTACACCACGCCTTACATTTTTATTTTGTTACCAATGTTTCCCTCTTTTGTTACTGTCCCAAAATTCTCTTGTTTTCATTTTCCGTTTTTTATATTTCTTATTTAATAAAAATACATGAAATTTGTTATGGACCTAAAAGGTAATACAAACTTTGATAATAAAAATTATGTACATATTTGCAATTGTTTGATATCATGAAAGCTTTAATTCTACAATTCTTTTTAAATTCTGTTGAAGCTAAATGGTTATATAAGTTTAAGGTTAAATAGTGTATAATTTACTTTAGCAAATTTCTATTAGTATTATGTATTTTTATTTCTTTTTAAGGAAACGATGAGACTGACATTCTTGTATTTTATTTACTTAAAAAGTCCTTAAATAAAAACAGATAAAAAAACATTTTTTGTAAGGCATTCAAAAATTATTAAAGCATTTACTTACTTTCTAAATGATATTTATTTTTCATTACTTATAATTATGATATAAAATAAATCGTATTGTCTATGATAGTATCATTTTGTGTATAGTATTTGTGTGTATAATTTTGCAATTATTAAAGCTTAAGAAAAGAAATAAGAAGTAACAAAAAAGGAACGCTTTTAGTACCTTGATTTAGCATTTATCAATCGACTAGCGGCCCACTCGCGGCTTTGTCCGCATACCACTTATAATTATTTTATTATGCATTTGCTATAAGATAATCAATATAAATTATATAATCAAGACAATTTATACATTTAATAATTTTGAGGAAGTACAAGAACTATACGGCTGCTTGCGAGGACGAAAACGGCAGCAAAGGCCGCAGGACTCGTGCCTATGCTTGCGGCCGTAAACGGAGCGTTGAATTATTTTGAATTTACATTTTTCCAAGAAATATACGTTCAAGTTACATGCAATAAAAGCTAAACATATCTTCATAAAAATTCCTTGATGATGGAAACTTTCGCTCGTAAGTTTAAAACTTACGGGCGAAAGTTTTCCTATTATGTTTATCAAATAAAAAACGTTGAAATATCACCTTGAAATTTTAATTTTTTTTTTGTCACAAAATGCTTTACTTTGACTTATTATACAGATAGATATATGGTATCGCGGATTTTTTTTTAGAACTAATAAAATAGATTTTTTTTCCATACAATTATATTTTTCTATGTTCGCAGAGCACGCGCTTAAAGCAATTCGATGGTGTTTATTATTATTATTGTTATTTTGGTATTAAGGCTAACTAAGACTTACATAATAATGTTATATAGCCTATAACACTTCTGAGGAACGTAGCTAAAATAGCTAAAATAAGGGATATTTTATCTTTTCTCCTTCTCCTTTCTTAACTGTATAGGTAGTAGTATATAGTCATAGTTTTGATGATCGAACAGGCAAAGTAATATTTAAAAATGGACCTAGGACCTGAACGCCAGGCACCGCCCAAATTTTAGTGATATTGCGTGTTGAACGGCGAATCCAGAGTGGGGAATTGAAAAGAATTCGTTCCCGCGAGTGAATATCTAACCCACGATATTTCTTCGTATAAGTTACGCAATTATACGCAAAATAAAAAGGAAAAGCACCTATTTTTTTTAATAAAAAAAAAACAAACTAAAGCTTATGCTGTAACTTTGATATATGTGAAAATACTAAATAAAGAAAAAATATTATACAAAAAATCTATTAACGACCCTGCCAGGATTCGAACCTGGAATCTTCTGATCCGTAGTCAGACGCGTTATCCGTTGCGCCACAGGGCCGATGTTATAATACGTATAATATATTTTCTTATTTAGATCACGTTTGATTACGCATTCTTCAATCTTTTCAAAGTTTTAATCAACTTCACGATGTATTCCGCACACAACAGGGTAGGCAGAGGGAGTAGGCTAAGACACTCTGTTCCCTACTTTTTGCCGAATTCTGGAGTCATTGCGTGTGGAGTGGCAGAACTCAAAGTTTTAAATGTTTATAAAGTAGCTTTGTTAAATTTAAATAGTGAAAACAATGAAAAGTGAAGGACGAGGTTACGGCTTTTGGACAACCGCAACTATTCGTTCATTATTTTATAATTTTTAATAGTAATTAAAATTCGATATAGTACTCAAGAAAATAATAAATGTAAGTCTTGTATAAGAACATTATATGTAGACATATTTTCATACTAGCGGCCCGCCCGCGGCTTCGCCCGCGTAACCTATATTATTGATATAACAAATAGAAATGACTTTTAATATGATTTTTATTACTTTAATGTGTAATATTCTAATATGATTTTTTTATACATTATCGTAAATTCTAAAGGACTTTTGATTGTTTTGAACTAAAATACGACCAATGTTGATATTTGATATTTATAAAAATATACATAAAGCTAATTATTTCTTAAACGTATATATTTTTGTAACGTTACGTTCTTTTTACCTATGTAATGTACGTCTCGTCATAATTTTAAAAGTCTGTTAAATGTGCTGACGTCAGTGAATAATTTTATTTACTCTTTCAGAAACCTAATCTAACAGAAATCCTTCAAATCAATAATTTAACATTTAATATGTTAAATGATTGATTCGAAGGATTTATAATATTCTTTGTAAAATTACTGTAATGATTGCATATTAATTCCTATACAGTTTTTAAATTAGTTACATATATTATTGGCTAAATGTACAATTGGTAAATATGTAGTTATTACACGTAGAAAGGCTGGTTTTAGGCATTTTTATATAGATTTATTTGTAACGAACGAACGAACCGAAGAATTTATTTTTGTATTTACTTAATATTTTTAAACTGTTCTTGCATATAAATTGAATAAGTGAATTGGATTAAATATTTAGGTGTAATTATAGATAGCCACCTTACATTTCAACCGCATATATTTGCTGTGTCTAAAAAAATACGTAAATTAATACATGTATTCAGAAAACTCAGAAACTTTATTGAACCGATTATTTTAAAACGTTTATACTTAGCACTTTGTCAACCTCTAATCTCTTATTGCATTCTATCGTGGGGTGGCACCTCGAAGACAATTTTAAAATCTCTTGAGGTTGCTCAACGTGCAGTTCTCGAAACTTGCACCTTCAAGCCGTTGCTGTCTCCAACTTTTGAACTATATCAATATTGTCAAGTACTAACTGTACGTCAGATATTTATACTTAGTATTTTGTTAAAACAGCATACGGAAGTAAAATATAAAACTACAACACTTCATAAACGCAGAAAGCATGCTGTATGCGTAAGCTCTAAAACTGTTAAAACTATGTTCATACATAAATTCTACTCTTATTTAGGACCAAAAATGTATAACATAGTAAACAAAGACTATGACATTTATTCTGCCAATTATAAAAAATGCAAAACCAAAATGTTTGAGTATTTAGTAACCTTATCATATGATGAAACTTAAGAGATTTTTTTGCTTATAATAACTGAGAATTTACAATTTACATTTATCCTCACATGCGCGCGCACATACACACACACACACACACACACACACACACACGCAAACACAATTCCATAAATGTACATTTATTTTCACATACTTTTTACTACTTATCACTGTATTACTACTAACAACTTTGAATTGTAATAACTAACTATAAATGTATAAACCAAAATAACTTTTTATTGTATGCAGTTTACAATATTTTATTGTTTACCTAGCTATTACTTGTTTATAAATGTAACCTATTCTGAGGGGCTGGTACTGTATGCCGTAATACAGGTCTCCTAGTACGGCAACAGTGGTATCCACTAAAATTACACTAACTGTGTAGCTAACCTATCCTAAGATACTGTGTATTTAAGAAACTGTAAATGGTGATAAATAAAGTTATTATTATTATTATTATTATTATTCTTATTTCTTTTAAGATCAAATCGGTCTTTATCTCTGTGTTGAATTAATTACGACTTAAACTTAACTGTTATGATTTATGAAGGTAACCTTCACTAACAATTCAATTTTGTTTACTTTATTGTTTATACTCTGAACAATAGTGCTTTAAAAATAAGTATATGTTTTTATCAACAGTCATATTTATTGAACCGATTTTGATGTCAGTATAACCAAGTCATTACAACTCAGTACAACAGTCATATTTATTGAACCGATTTTGATGTCAGTATAACCAAGTCATTACAACTCAGTACAACAGTCATATTTATTGAACCGATTTTGATGTCAGTATAACCAAGTCATTACAACTCAGTACAACAGTCATATTTATTGAACCGATTTTGATGTCAGTATAACCAAGTCATTACAACTCAGTACAACAGTCATATTTATTGAACCGATTTTGATGTCAGTATAACCAAGTCATTACAACTCAGTACAACAGTCATATTTATTGAACCGATTTTGATGAAACAAACTTTAAATGTTAAGTTAAAACAAAGCAATTGGTAAAACTTTAAGTAAATCGATTTACTAAGTGTACAGACAAAATATTTTTACTGATTTATTATATATAGAGATAGAGATTAAAGCGCGGCGTTGTAATAAATTTGTAAAATATCACTAACAATAGCATAATACATCCTAATTAATATTGTACAATATTTTGTTTACTTTATTGTTTATTTTAGATCATTCAAAAAGTATGTGGATATCATTTTAATTTACAACAAACAAATATTTTTTGTCGCTTCACGCTGTATTCCGCACACAAATTAGTGGGTCGAGCCTGACTGTGAGATCTGCCAGGTGATGAAGATGGATGGGATCACTTGGGAGGGAGCAGGACCGATCTACTATTGCTATTTCGTCTCTTGTGAGGCGAACTAATAGGAACAAAGACAATGGTTTTTAAATTTTTCCCTATTTGTCGATTTGTCTGTGTGTTTGTTCACTGTTGTATTTTGGAAAACTTCCCTTAACATTTAGTATTTGTTTTATTTCAATCGGTCCATAAATCAAAAAAGTTATGTCAATGTAAGGAATTATAGGTTACAAAATAAGTGTTTTACAGAATTGGCAGAAACTTTAGCTATCAATGTATGGATATTGTTTTTGTAATGATAATGTCATTAGATCACGAAAGTAATTCAGATGAGAAAATAAATAATTGTGTATTACAAGCGGACGAAGCCGCGAGCGGGTCGCTAGTAGTAGTAGTCAGTAAAGTGCACTATGATACTACGCATGCGCACAATCTGATTGTATACAAATATTTCAAAACCTATAATATCGGCCCTGTAGCGTAATTGGTAACGCACCGACTGACTAATTCGGGATCCAGGTTCGAGTCCTGGCAGGGCCCGGCCACATCAACGCCACCTTTTTGTTAAAATAAATTATGATTTTTAATATTTTCCTTTTTTTTAGCGAGAAGTAAAATAACCAAAAAATGTAAACTACACCAGCTTAAAAGAACTGTGTTAAAACTTTCCATTTTCATTTTGCTAATTTTAGAGACAATATTGTAGGAGTATAGGTATTAGAAGAGGCCAAGGAAACTCAAATCTCTTACATGTGTAAAAACATTATTGTATGAGCGTATTTTTCTTCTTATTTATACAATTCATTTACAGAATATTCACAAAGCTAAAATAGCAGCGCATTCTAGTGTCTAGGTCACGATGAACTAGATTCTAGATTATAAATTATAGTTCCAGGGAATTTCGACAGAGGCGTTGGAATACGATCATAGATGACGCTTTTTACGAAAAAAATAAATTTACCGTAGCGTATCTCAGCAGGAAAGGCACCGAGAGGCTAGTGTTAAGACACTTTGTTCTCCGTGTAAGTTATTTTAATCTATATAAAATATATAACTATTTCAGTACCGAGGGACTGACAGTCATCTCACAAGCGACACTGCTGGACTATGAGTAAAAGAGAAGAACTTTGAGATGCTACGAGGTAGATTTGGGAGGAAACTAAATAAATGGGTAAAGTCCACGCAAGCAAAATTGCGGGCGACGACCAGACTTTATTAAAAAGTAAAATTACCATATGTTGCAACGTAACAACTATTGTTGTAGTTTACATTTTTTGATTATTTTACTTCTCGCGCTAATAGAGAGGAAAATATTAAAAATAATTTGTTTATTTTAATAAAAAGATGGCATTGTAGTGGCCGGGCCCTGCCAGGACTCGAACCTGGATCCCGAATTAGTCAGTCGGTGCGTTACCAATTACACTACAGGGCCGATGTCATTAGTTGCGAAATATTTGTATACAATCAGATTTTGCGCATGCGTAGTGTTATATTGCACTTGATTGACTACAAAATAATCCCATAATGGTTCCGTTTGGAACTATTCAAAAGTTTCAAAAGTACGGAACCTTAAAAACGGTCAAGTGCGAGTGGTAGTAGAGATATATCGGTCAATTTCCAAAGACTTTGTTTTTTAAATTATACCGTATTTATCTAAATAGCAGATTTTATACAAAATGTATGGTTAAAATTTCTACCGCCAGATGTCATGACATCATCCAATCGCCTAATACAGCTATTTTTTTTTGTTTGTTCCTATTCTTTACGGTTTTTGTACACTTTACTTAGATAAAAAGAATATATCGTTTTGGATACAATTTGCAATATTGGATATCTTTTATCGAGATATCAGATAAATATATATAAGCCAAAAAAAAATAATATTAAATTAATCAGCTTCACGCTGTATCCTGCACACAGCAGGGTAGGCAGAGGGAATCTAGTGTTAAGACCCTCCGTTCCCCACTTTTTCACACACAACTCAACGTCGCGCTTTGCTTTGACACCAGACCGAAGAAATGGAAATATCTTCTTCCTGGCATTAATCCCGAGTTTTGACAGGGTCTGCCTTCCTACTCAACCTACTCCACTTTGCACGGTCTTTAGCGTCCTCGATGGTTAGAGCATTGGCTTTCATGTCCTGCATCACGACGTCCAACCAGCGCGTCCTTGGGCGTCCGAGAGATCTCACTCCAGGGACTGACATAGCAAGGCACTTGCATTCACACGAAGAAATAGAAATATAAATTTAAGTAAATATTTCATCGCCTGGAGTGGGGATCGAACCCACAATCAGTCGGTTTTACAGTCACACAAAAAAATTGTATATGTATTAAATGAAAAATATGGATATTTTTTCAACACCTTATATCGCGTAGATAATAGTAATAGTGCAAAGTGATGTAGGTACTACAATTTTATTGAGAACATCAATATCTACTTAAAAATCCACAATAATATATGTCTAACTGGCATTTTCGACTTTATCTTTTAAGGCATTTTGTGACAAAAAATAATTGAAAATTGTAAGATGATATTTTACCGATTTTTATTTGACATGGATATTGAAATTTACGAGCGAAAGTTATTCTATCATCAAGGAACTTTATGAATATAATTTTTATAATATTAAAGGCGGTAAGAGGGTGAAGCCGCTAGTGTATATATATAAAAGGACTTGTGCTGACTGACTGAGGTAAGACGCACGCAGAGCCGTAACCGCTAATGGTAGAAACGTGAAACTTGGGCAGATGTTTATTTTCATATTCTGGACATCCAATAAGAAGGCAATTTCAAAAATTGTAACCCTAAAGGGATGAAATAGGGGTTGAAAGTTTGTATGGAAAAAAATTCAAATCGGCACCGATTTTTATAGAATTTGAAATTCAGACTCTTAAAAATATTTCATTGTTTTTAAGAATTCACCCCCTAAGGGTTCAAATAAGGGGTTGAAAGTTTGTATGGAAAAAAAATTCAAATCGGCACCGATTTTTATAAAATTTGAAATTCAGACTTAACTTAACTTAACTTAGCTTCACGCTTTATCCCTTGCGGGGTAGTCAGAGAGAACGGAGCGCCAAACGCTACGGTCTCTACATACCTCTTTCGCCTCGTCCACTGTCATCAACCTCTTCATACATGCCCTTCGGGGGGTCCTCATGCTTTTTACGTGACCTTCCTCCAGTATCTTTGATACTGTGTTTTCGAAGGTCAACCAAGGTCTCCCCCTACCTCTCTTACCGCTCACTTTTCCATCATAAATCTTTTTTGCCATTCTTTCATCACTCATTCGTTCGACGTGCCCAAACCAGCTGAGCACGTTCTTCTTCATTCTCACCGTGACATCCTCGCTAGTACCTGCCATTCTGTGTACCTCTTCATTGCGGATTCGATCAGCTAAGCTGACTCCGCATATCCTACGAGGAGATCGCATCTCCACAGCATTCATCTTTCTTTCATTCTTCTTCTGTAATACCCACGTTTCGCTGCCGTATAACAGAGTCGGTACCAAATCTGCATTGTGTACGGCCAAACGCGCACCTGTGCTGACGTTTCGCCGTCTCATCAATGCAGCTAAGGCTCCGTTAACCTTGTTACCGGCAGCAATACGCCTTTCCACATCCATCTTGTATCTTCCATCTCTACTGAACATACTTCCCAAGTATACCACTTCATTCACTTGTTCTAATATCATACTATTTACACTGATCTTGCATTCCGTCCTTTCTTCATCTCTTTAAAAAATCAGAAACCTTTGTCTTATTCACATTGAGGCTTAGACCATTATATTCACACCCTTCTTTCAGAGTGGTGACCAATGCCTGCAACTCGCATTCTGATGATGCAATAAGCACTGCATCATCTGCGTACAGCAGGAAATTCACATTCAGGTCACCTACTTTCACTCCCATATCACTTTGTTTCACTCCTTGGAGACAGCTATCCAAATACAAATCAACCAAGCTGACAATGGCGCAACCTTGTTTAACACCCGATCGGATGTCAAACCAGGGCGACATGCCAGCTCCTACTCGCACGCAGGCTGAGTGATCTCTGTAAAGAGACTTTACAGCCTGCAGCAAGGGTCCGCTCACATTGTACCCGGGGTAGTATCTCCCATAATTTCGCTCTAACAACTCTGTCAAACGCCTTTTCCAAGTCCACAAAAGCACAGAAAACTTTTTGGTTAACGGCCAAAAATTTTTCCGTGATCATGCGGAGGGGAAAAGATCTGATCCATACACCCTCTTCCAGGTCTAAATGGCCCCTTGGGCCTCCCACAACAACCTTTCAGATCTCTCCTGCATTCTTCTAGCTAAAACTTTAGCATAAACTTTACTACCTAAGCTAATCAAACTGATAAGCCCTATGGCTTGCGCAGTCTATCTGTGAACCTTTGCCTTTATACAAAGGCACGATGACCGCACCTCGCCAATCGTCTGGGACCTCCCCTGATTTCCAGCACAAATTGCACAAAAACCAGAACAAGTCCAAGACGCGTGGCCCCACCATATTTGATCATCTCGGCAGTAACTCCATCTGCTCCCGCTGACTTACCACATTTCAGACTTCGTATTGCACTCTCAACTTCTTTTACACTGATTTCGCCATCAGCTACATCAAGACTCAGCGTTTCGCTGCTACTTGAGACTGAGGCGTCATCACATTCATACATCTCCTTGTAAAATTCCGCCCATCGCTGCAAAACGTGTGGTTGTTCTGTTAGAATTTCACCGTCCTTCGAAAGCACCCCTTTCATTCTACAGGCTAACGAGCAACCTCGAGAAACACTAGCTTCTCTCCAGAAAAGCTTCTTATTTTCCTTGAAGTTGTTCGTTAACCTTTCATCTCTTTCATTCTCTGCCTTTTCACGCTTCATCTTGATCAGTACTTTCGTCTGGTGCTTTTGCAGCTTATACTCTTTCTTTTTTATCTCTCTCATACTTTTATCTTTACCAGAGGCTTTATAGTCCTGCCATGCCTTCTTCTTTCTTTCTACTGCATCTTGCACTTCATCATCCCACCATTCATCACGCTTTTTGCTAAAGCCCCTTTTACCTTTACCACATACCTCTATCGCTGCTTCCTTCATACAATCCCTAAGGTTCTGCCAGCATACTTCAATATTTCCATTTCCAGATTCACTGTCCATTTCCAAATTCAGACTGTTAAAAATATTTTATTGAACATAAATTAGTGGGTCGAGCCTGACTGTGAGATCTCCCAGATGATGACAGGTCACGGGTGCTTTAAGAATAGACTGCTTGATATGTAGTTGTGTGAGGATAGTGAGTGCTTCTGTGGTGAGAGCGATGAGAGTATGGAACATGTATTGTTTGTGTGTCCCGTCTTTAGGAAGCTATGGCAACAGATGATGAATGGGATCACTCGGGAGGAAGCAGGACCGATCCACTATTGCTATTTCGTCTCTTGTGAGGCGAACTAATATTTAAATTTATCCCTATTTGTCGATTTGTCTGTGTGTTTGTTTACTGTTGTATTTTGGAAAACTTCCCTTAACATTTAGTATTTGTTTTATTTCAATCGGTCCATAAATCAAAAAAGTTATGTCAATATAAGGAATTACATGTTATAAAATAAGTGTTTTATAGAATTGGCAGAAATTTTAGCTATCAATGTATGGATATTGTTTTTATAATGATAATGTCATTAGATCACGAAAGTAATTCAGATGAGAAAATAAATAATTGTGTATTACAAGCGGACGAAGCCGCGAGCGGGTCGCTAGTAGTAGTAGTCAGTAAAGTGCACTATGATACTACGCATGCGCACAATCTGATTGTATACAAATATTTCAAAAACCTATAATATCGGCCCTGTAGCGTAATTGGTAACGCACCGACTGACTAATTCGGGATCCAGGTTCGAGTCCTGGCAGGGCCTGGCCACTACAATGCCATCTTTTTATTAAAAGAAACAAATTATTTTTAATATTTTCCTCTCTATTAGCGCAAGAAGTAAAATAATCAAAAAATGTAAACTTACTTTTTAATAAAGTCTGGTTATCGCCCGCAATTTTGCTTGCGTGGACTTTACCCATTTATTCAGTTTCCTCCCAAATCTACCTCGTAGCAACTCTAAGTTCTTCTCTTTTAATCATAGTCCAGCAGTGTCGCTTGTGAGATGACTGTCAGTCACTCAGTACTGAAATAGTTATATATATTATATAGATTATAATAACTTACTCGTAGAACAAAGTGTCTTAACACTAGCCTCTCGGTGCCTTTCCTGCTGAGATACGCTACGGTAAATTTATTTTTTGCGTAAAAAGCGTCATCTATGATCGTATTCCAACGCCTCTGTCGAAATTCCCTGGAACTATAATTAATAATCTAGAATCTAGTTCATCGTGACCTAGACACTAGAATGCGCTGCTATTTTAGTTTTGTGTGAGCATTTTGTGAATATTCTGTAAATGAATTGTATAAATAAGAAAAAAAATACGCTCATACCATAATGTTTTTACATATGTAAGAGATTTGAGTTTCCTTGGCCTCTTCTAATACCAATACTCCTACAATATTGTCTCTAAAGTTAGCAAAATGAAAATGGAATGTATCAACACAGTTCTTTTAAGCTGGTGTAGTTTACATTTTTTGGTTATTTTACTTCTCGCTAAAAGAGTGTAAAATATTAAAAATCATAATTTATTTTAACAAAAAGGTGGCATTGGTGTGGCCGGGCCCTGCCAGGACTCGAACCTGGATCCCGAATTAATCAATCGGTGCGTTACCAATTACACTACAGGGCCGATGTTTAAAATAGCGAAATATTTGTATACAATCAGATTTTGCGCATCCGTAGTGTCGAATGCACTTTATTGGTCATTGGGTAAATAAAGTCGATTTTGCGACCAAGATGAAGCAGAACTACGCAGTTTTTTTTTCGAATTGGCTTTAATGATGTTGACCTGGACTGGTCTTGACAGCGTTACCGGCCAGGGAGCCCTGAAGAAAAATTAATTTACTGGGATTAAAGGAATAGAGATTCTCTCGTAAATTTTTCCTAAACTGCTAAAGAGACTAATAGGTCTGAAATATTACAACAGAGACAATAAAGTGATGTTATAAGAATTCCGTTTTCTATTTGGAACGAAACCCTCAAAAAATATTATATTACAATTCAAAATTAATTAGGCAACTAGTTATTTTGATTGTAGTGTAAAAATAATAGGAACATCAGGTAACCCTAAGAAAATGTTGTATTGATATTGGATCAGAATAAGAATGCTGTTCAAGCAAATCATACAAGAAGTTGAGTAAAATTAGTTTGTAGCTATAGTATTTGATAAATTTATGCTATTATAAACTTATATTAAAAAAATCTATACTCCATACTAATAATTATAAAAACAGAAATACATTAATAAATATAAATATATATACTAAAGGCGGGTTTATTCCTTAAATAGCAATCTGTTAGACAACCTTAAGGAAAAGGAAATAGCAAATTAAGATTGGGATAGGGTGCTATAATACATATTATAAAACATTATACAGAGCGTTTTTGTCATCGCCACTCACACAGTTTTAACTGCACTATAATAACCTAATGCAATTAAAAGAAAAGAGATTTGGCCAAAAATTAAAAAGTGATTTTTTCAAACAAAATAATCAATAAAATTATCTTTGTAAAGAAAAAACGTCATTTGTAAAGAATAAAGCACAGAATATACGCTACAATATCGCACACGCCTCATTCACGAAATCAAGTCGTAGGTAATGGCGGTCAAGTTGACCGTTTAGGTTTATTATAGAAAATAGATAATTGCATAAAAAAGACAGAGAGATATCTATCTGGCATGTTTTTGAGAATGAGAAGTCGCAGATCGACAATACTAACAAAAATACTATTATTTTTGTAGTTGTAGGTGCTTACGTTATTCGTATCTTTTCGTAACTGCGGTGAAAAGCGGGATTTTTGAACATTTTAAAAAAAATCGGGATTCTTTCGCCAAAACCGGTGCATGAAAATAAAATAATAAAGAATTAATTCATTATTTATCCATTTTTTGAGTTTTAAATAAAGCTACCAGTAGTGATAGAAAGAAAAAAGTACTAAGAAATAAAAATTCTATAAGCAACGCTTAAGGGTAAAAATTTATACTAATATTATAAAATGGAAGAAGTTAATTTCGTTGAATGTTACGCGTTAATATCTACATACATTTATTTTATCTTTTATATTACTTATATTTATTTAGGACATAATAATATAATATTCAATAATAATATTTATTAAATTAAAATTTTCGTACATAACAGTAATTTAAATCGGTAATAACTGCATTAGTATTAAACTGTGTTGCAGCTATTACCCCCACCTCGCAATCCTTTCATATAATAATATAACTAATTTTACAAACAAATAAAATAATAACATAATATTTAACAAGAACCAATCATGGAATAGACAAATTTAAAATTCAGTAATTTAAAATATAAGCATCAATTACTCAAACGATAATAAAATAATTTACAAAATAATAATAATAGAATAAATTACACGAATAAAAAAAGTAATATTAAAATCAATGACACAGATTAAAAAAAATATATAAAAAAAAATAATACATTTAACTTTGATGATGATGATGTTGATGATGTTTGTATGTGCTCAGTACGTGAGCGTGTGAATGTATGATTGTGAATGTGTGTGTGTATATGTTTCGTTATATTTGGTATGCATGATTACATGTTATAGGTCCAGAATCTAATTAGGCTGATAGGAGATCTTCTGTCTGATCATAATTTAGCTCTAACAACCAGTTAGTTAAATTTATTTTACAGTGTTGATAAGTTAAGGGATATATATTTAATTTTTTATTGATGTCATTGTACAATAGGGGACTTGAATAATAAAATTGTCGGTGTGTTAAGGCTATACGACCTGCTTCTATTTGGCAGATTTTATTAAATCTACGTTTGCTAGTCACTACTTGGACATCATAGGACGTGAGTCTATGTTTTCGCAAGATGCAACGCAGGACAAACAGTTGACGAACTGTTAAGACTTTACACATCATATATATGTATACACAGTAATTGATCAATTTTACAATATGAAAAAGGAAAGTGAAGCAAATAAGTCCATATTTTATACTCATAGAAAGAAAAAATAATAAAAATATACCTATTATTGAATATCTTTAAAATGTTGTCCACAAATATTTCTGAAAATAAATTCTGAAATCACCTACTCTATTTTTCGGAGTAAATAACGCTAAAATAATAATGACATTTTAAAAATGATAGTTTATTTTAACAAAAATAGTGGCATTTGTGTGGCCAGGCCCCGCCAGGACTCGAACCTGGATCTTCCGACTTAGTCTCAGTCGGTGCGTTACCAGTTACGCTACAGGACCGATATATGCAACTTCGAAATATTTGAACGGAATAAGATTTTGCGCATGCGTAGTATCAACAACATTTAATTAATGATTTTTCAATGATTTGTAACATATTATGGAGTTTGATTTTCACTTGGTAGTGATTATGACAATTATATCGAATACAAGTTGACCCAGCAAACGTTGTTCTGCCATATAACATACAGGTGACTGACAGACGGATAGACAAACTGGTACGCCACCTGTCTCTCATCAGTATGAAAGAATTTCATTATATTTGGAATCAGATTACGTTGAATCAAAAAAGGTAATAGTCAAAATATCACATATTTGTTATCAATTAAAAGAGAACAAAGTGAGATAGACATTCACTTAATATTAGGGTTTGTTATAAAATTTTAACGTTTTCCAATTTAGTAATTATATGAGACATAAAAAACAATATTAGAGAATATAAAAATAAAAATAGTCAGTGTAAAACGAAAAATAAATTTACAATAATAATTCACTTCAATATTTCCCCGCAGACCTAAATTTATTTTGAAATTGGCGAAAAATGAAAATTATAATACAAATTAAGGGAAAACTACGAGAAATGGCAATTTAAAGGCATATATATTTTTTTTTATTTATACAGAATATTCACAAATTGCTTAAACTACATTTTAGGCAGCAACGCACTCTAATGTCTAGTTCACGAATGGATTTAAACTTAGATTATTAATAGTTATAGGGAATTTACATAGCGGCGGTGAGTTGATACTAAAGAACTTACAAACCATCATAGATGACGCTGACCGTGTAAAAAATAAATTCACAATACGAGTACATGCTGATTTGCATTTTATCTCAAACCGAGTAGGGGACGAAGAAAGAACTTAATGAAGAAAGTGTTTAAACACTCCTTAATGCTTACAAAAAGTAAGTTTCAAGATTTTTGATTAATTATTTTACATAGTTCAGTAATTAGCTGTCAAATAGTAGCAAAATATTGTAAATCATAGTTTATTTTAACAAAACGGGGGCATCGGTGTGGCCAGGCCCTGCCAGGACTCGAACCTGGATCCCGAATTAGTCAGTCGGTGCGTTACCATTTACGCTACAGGACCGTTAATAGTAGTCGTGAATTATTTGTAAGCAATCAGATTATGCGCATGCGTAGTCTCGATTACATTTTATTAATTATTTTTCTCTATGAATAATGACTAAACATTATGAAGTTTGATTTTCACATGAGGTTATAATTATTGTAAATCATCTTCACTCTTTATTCCGCACATAGCAGGTAGGTAGGCAGATGAAATCTAGTGATAAGAAAATCCGTGAATCCTAAGTGATGAATGAATAAAGTGTGTTACACTAGAGGAGCTACAGTTGCCGGTACCAATGTCGTTTCACAAATAATTGAATCGGTTTAACGTTATGCGATAAAATGATTCACACTGATACTAGGGTGCACCAGCCCAGAGATGAGAACAGTAACTCCTCCGGATGAGGCTGAACCTGGGCCCTTTACATGGTATAGGGGTATAATTTTACTACTATCATTTTCACGACAAAAAATGCGACCACGTTTCGACAATATAAATTTAAAGTTTGGTTGTTATTTTTGCTTGGCCGATCACATTAGTTCCTTATTATTGTTTGTCAAGTGTTCGTTTATACTAATTGGATTTTTTCCTTTCCGTTTCTACGTTTAGCAGATTTTTTTTAATACATCTTCTTTTAGTATACCATTCCTGATTATTAAATTTTGAATCTGTGTTCTATCTTTGGTTGACTTTTTTACTTTAGATACACGCTAAAGTCGCTCTACATCGTTAGGATTTACTTCGATTTTTTCGGCTATAGCCTTCAATATTATGGAGGTATTCTCATTTTTCTCGTTTTCTAAACCTACTACTTCTAACTATAGATTTTTATCTTCTTACTCTTATCTTCGTATTTTCATATCTAAAGCAGCGTTTGTAACTTCTAGATGTCTACACTTATTATTTAGATCTTCAATCTTGTTCTCGTTAGTTCTTATCATTTTACTCATTTCTTGATGAATTTATAACAATTCATCGTACTTAGCGGTATAAAATTCTGTATTGGATTTAATCTGAAATACAACAGCCATTTTTGTATTCAGTTCAAGTAAAAGTTTTTCATTTGTGGTATTGTTTGGATCCAGATCAATAAATTTTTCTGCTGTTGTCTCTTTGTTCCCCAAATGTACTAACTGTTGCCAATTTTCCCTTTGGTTCACTTATTTTAGCTTGGGGTGTCGTGCATTCTGCACATGTCCCTGTGTTCAGACTTTTTACGTAGTCTTTTAAGCAAGTTTTAGTTCGGTGATAATATTCTCCACACCTTCCTTTACAATGAAAGTAATCTTCAAATTTCTTGGTAGAAATATATAAATTACATTTTTTGCACTTAACTGGCATTCTGGTGGAACGCACATGTACTTTTAAATACTAAATCTTGTTTTACGTACGACACAACTATACACGCCGAGAGCTAGCG
Organism: Heliconius himera; assembly: GCA_021202915.1. Lineage (NCBI taxonomy): Eukaryota > Metazoa > Arthropoda > Insecta > Lepidoptera > Nymphalidae > Heliconius > Heliconius himera. The sequence goes on from JAJHJA010000451.1 coordinate 28,049, forward strand.
TGCTTCTTTTGTTAAAATATGCCTTGTGTTAACACGCTCTACCTTAATTTCGTCATGCTTTAAGCGCAGCCCAAGGAAAGTAAAATCTTTTACATATGTACGAGTATAAGCAATCGTGTAGGTACAGTGTATGTTTTTTGTTTTACAGTTAATTTACAAATTGCCGAAAAACAAATTTAAAATAACAGCGCATTCTAGTGTCTAGGTCACGAAGGAACTAGATTCTAGATTACTCACAATAGTTCTAGGGAATTGAGATAGCGGCGTTGAAATACTTTAAAACTTGCGAATTTAATGGAAATCACCATAGATGACGCTTATTACTTATATAGTTCACGCTTTATTTCAGCAGAGTATGCAAAAAGAAACTAATATTAAGATACTCCATTCTAATAAAACTCTTTCGTTACTGGGCGACCGTGAGACAACGCACAAACCATTAGACTTAGAAAATTGAAGAAAGATTTTCTAGAAATTTCTAAAAATACAAGAAAAAATAAAATTTTCCATTTTATCTTAATTTCTACGGAATCAAAGTCGCAGGCAGCGACCAGTGATTACATAAAAGGTTGTTACATAAAAACAAGTGTATTAAACTACATTTAATTGATTATTTTACTTATCGGGCTAAAATAATAGCAAAATATTGAAATGACAGTTGCTTTTAACAAAATGGTGGCATCGCTGTGGCCAGGCCCCGCCAGGACTCGAACCTGGATCTCCCTACTTAGTCAGTCGGTGCGTTACCAGCTACGCTACGGGGCCGATGTTAGTAATAACGAAGTATTTGTATACAATCAGAATTTGCGCATGCGTAGTATCAACTACATACAATAAGCTTTTTTGAGCCTTCTGTGTGGCTCTTTAATAATTAAAACGACAAAACAAAGATTTGATTCCTCACAGGCAGCCACATAGTGCCATCGGGAGTGGGATATTTTATTTTACGTCTTAGTTAGGTTTTTGAAAATACTCTTTTATCATTGGGGATCCAATGATCTGTGAAAGGCTTTGTGTAGAGAAGTCTCCTCGCTGTGCGCTTTCTACCGTATTTATAATGGGGAGTGTACTGAAGGACTGTTTGAACTGTTACCTGCTGCCGATTTTCTAACTGAACAGTAAGACATAAACTAAAATATCATTAATGTATAAAACTAACACACTGTAACAGTGGCGTAGCGAGCGTAACTCGCGCCCGGTGCAAAATACCTTTTCAGCGCCCCCCAGACTAATTTTTGCAGTTTTGCAGACCTTTTGGCGCCCCTTTGGAGCGCCCGGGGCATGATGGCCCCCCTTGCCCCCCCTCACTACGCCACTGCACTGTAATAGTAATAAATGTTACGTACAATAAAAATGCTGTTTTCTTTGTAACAATATTTATGGCAAGACTTGGTATAGCATTACTGTATATCTCAATGAACAGCTTCTAGAACAGTAAGTTTATTTAACGAAAAATGGATTAAACGAGTTATAGTCATATTTTATTTAGTCAATCACGAAAATATAAGTAATTTTGGTGGCTATAAATTCTCCTTTACACAAGGCTTTTCATGTCTACTATTATAGGGACTTTGAAGGAATCGGAATTCGAATGGGAAACAGACAAGGATAGTTAAATCTTTTACATATGTACGAGTCAGAAATCTTGTAAGTAATCTTGTATAGCGTGTTTTTTTTATTTGTGCAATTTATTTAGAAAATATTTACAAATTGAATAAATAGTAGCGCATTCTAGTGTCTAGGTCACAAATGAAGTAGAATCTCTAGATTTTAGTATAATCTATAGTACATTATAGTTCCAGGGAATTCAGGCAGCGGTGTTGAAATACTACAAAAGATCATAGATGACGCTTATTGCGAAGAAAATAAGTTTACCGTACATATTAGGTTTACGCTTTATCTCAGCAAAGAAGGCAGAGAGAAACTAGTGTTAAAACACTTCGTTCTACGCGTAACATGCATTAATCTATATAATATATAAAAATCTTCAGTTACTGAGCGACTGACGCACAACCAAAACTATCGGACTAAGAAAATTGAAATTTGGCGTGCAGGTAGGAGACTGTAGGGGAAAAGTAAAATTACCAAAATCGTTGTAACATAAAATCCATCGGCTAGTCTAGATTAAAATTTTTGATAAATACTTGTTATGCTAAAATAATAGCAAAATATTAAAAACATAACTTATTTTATCAAAATGGTGGCATTAATGGGGCCAGGCCCTGCCAGGGCTCGAACCTGGGTCTCCCAACTTGGTCAGTCGGTGCGTTACCAGTTACGCTACAGGGCCGCTGTTAGTAGTCGCGAAATATTGTTATACAATCACATTTCGCGCATGCGTAATATCGACTACTCACACTAAAAAACTTTCATAAAGCTCATTTTTTTAAATTAAGTTTTTATAAAATTTCAACACAGTTAATAGTTCAGGGGTTGGTTTTAAGCAGTTACATATAATACCTGCAATACATTGAGTCTAAAATAACCATTTTTATATAAGTTTTTTAATTTCACGTTTTATCTCTAGCGAAGTAGTCAATGAGTATAGAGCTTCAAACACTACGTTCTGCATACGTCTTTCGCCTCGACCACTATCATCAACCCGCATGTACATGCTCACCGGTGATCCTCATGCCTTGCATGACCTTCCTACAGTATCATCGATAATGTGTTTGTTTATGTGACACGTTTTCTATTATAGCGTATTACAATTAATACGTACAAAGAAAACTCTGGCCTCAGACTCGATAGTAAGAAAAAACATTAAAAAGCAATAGCACTTCACAATTTATGATGGATTCTTGTTCAGGTGATAACTGTAGGTGGTCGTTGACGATGCTCCATTGGGGTCTTCAAACCACCTGCCCTGACCTGCCTGGGACGGAGTGTTGAGTCCATTAAACGCGATAGTCTCAGCACTCCAGCAACCCGTCGCGTCTACAAGTCAGCAGATTGTAATGAGATGCGTACCTTTTTCTTCCCTTCCCTGGCATCGGATTACTTCTCTTCTGATGATCCTAGTGCCTGTGCAGCTATTGCCTCGACGTTTTTCTGCATGGCATGAAACTTTCCATTCCTAGCTCTGTAATGCTTAGCGGTGGCAGTCACAGACTCGGTTCGATACGTCTTGCAAATTTGCTGCCTTTGGCAAGCGCGGCATATCAAAACTGGGTCGAGACACTGGTCAGTAAAATAATCCGAAGCTAAAAGGTTTAAAAAGAAAGTACAATCGAGCCTCTAGGTAGAAAGCCTGAACACTCTCTTTGCCTCGAATTCTATGAATGACCGAGGAACAACGCCGCCGACAATCACGCGGTGGCAGAGTTCAATGCCTGGGGTTCAGGTAAAGTTCAGACAAAAAGCTGGTTTTCGAGCTCTGTCTTCTTTGGACATCGACAAATCGAGCGAGCTGGATGGAATCTGTCTTTAGTGCTCCTCACCACCGGTATCAGGTGCTAAGGTGTTTATTTTGACACTCAGTAGGCTTAGTCCCAGTCTTGTGGAAGAGTGCTCGCACCCACCCGACCCGAAGAAAGGCGGTGGTTCAGATCCAACTAACTACGGGTCATATTGCTATATACTCCCTGCTCTCAAAAGTGATGGAGAGCATAATAAATAGGCAGCTTTCAATTAATTGATAAATGACTGTCAATATGGCTTCCGCCATGATCGCTCAACCAGTGATTTTCTGGTTTACCTACGGCTAGGCAGCGGCTATTAAAATCAAAGGAGGGCCTGGCAGTTAGTCTGGACATGGCGAAGGTCTTCTGTAGTGTGATACGGAACCCTCCTTGCAAAACTTGCAACTTACAAGCTTTCCGGGAATTTACACTAGTGGATCACCAGCTTTCTCACTGACGTTTTCCAACGTCCCTCAAGAGTGCGTTAGCACGCAGTCTTGAGGGACGTTGGAAAACGTACCCTACGCTTTTACTTCTGCACATCAATTACATATTAGAGGATTCTGGCATACATTGCTTTGCAGGTGATAGTACAATGGACGCTGTATACTCCGGCCGTGGAAGTCTTTCTTGGAAAAACGTCGACGAATGCAAAAATTTAAGTAATGTAAATTAGTAACTTAATAATTGTTTGGTTCAAATACCAAATACAATTAAAGACGTGAAATAAAAACCAAAATTCTATAAAGTAAAACAAATAAAATTATATTTTAATTGCGCAAATTAAAGATAATTAAAGAACAAATAACGACATTATTGATCGCGCTTACTAACTTAGTTAAGGACGTATAGTCTATATCCTGCGCAATCTAAACAGCCCCAGTAGTTGCGAACAAGTGTGTGTACAAACAGACAGATATATTCAACGTAGGTACACATTTTTCCATAAATAGTCAACAAAAATATACACATATTTTCAATTTGAAGTAATAGTTCCCGAGATTAGTATATTAACTATCAAATATACACATGTATGTACCAATTACATTTTTATAAATCAGGGGTTCCCAACCTTTTCTTGATCAAGGACCACTTTTATATCATTCTTGGTAACAGGGCAACCACTATGCATGCAGGTATAATAAAAATTAATTGTAATAATCAAACAAAAATTTCGCCTCACCATAAAATTAAAATTATTCGCGGACCATATTTAGGCTTCTACGGAGCACTGGTTGGAAACCAGTGTTATAAATGAAGACACTCACTTCGACTTGGGGAAATTCTTGTCACAAACACACACATTTATATATTTTTTTACTTTTAAAAATAAAAATATATTTAATATTTGATAATTTTTATAATTAAAAAAAAATACTTACGGGTTGCAGAGAACTCGATGAACAATTTTGCCTTTTCTTATAAAACTTCAAGATAATCCCTTATTTAAAAGAAAAACATAATACCTAAATAAATGAATAAATAAATAAAATAATTATATAAGCCATGTTATTACGATTGCTGTAGATTTATAGTACTGTAGATATGGCATATGCGTTGCGATACTCAAGTAAAAATATACAAAATTAGTGAAAAATTTATAAAAAATTGTTAAAAATATTTCAAAATTTGCACTAAACTAGTAAATATTAATAACTATTATAAATTAATTGATTTGCATTACCTTATAAACATTGCAAATTAAATAAATTATGCCATACTAAATTTAAAATTATATATGGTTTTATATTAATTTTAAAATATAGTATATATAAAAGAGAAACATAAAAATAATCAAAGGCAATCACTTATAAAACTACAGGTAGTTACGAAAAGCAAAAGCATATTAATGATACTTAGCAGAATAAAAAATATATTGTAACTATCCTTACAACATATTATGTAAATATATTATAAATAATAAAGTTTCCAATTGGTAAATAACTTCCCAAGTAAATTTATACAATACTACTACAAAAAATTACCATTATTTTAAAATATAAACGTAATTAAATGTAATATTATAATTATAAAAACATATTTTTTACATGAACGCTTATTTTTTTACAGATTCTCACACTTTCCCTCACAGCAGGACAGACAGAGAGAACCTACTGTCAAGACATGCCGTTCAACGGCCATTTCCTCTCGAATTTGAGAAACAGCGTGTTAAGTGACGAAACTCAACACCACCTACCAGAGTAGGATAATGAGAATAATTTAAATATATTTCCCCGAGTGGGAATCGAACCACAACCATGGAGTTTACATTCAAACGCTGTTAAATTACGCCGTGACGACGACCTCTAATGTTTTTGAATGAGCGAGTACATATGAACCTGCTATATACATTTTTCTACACTTCCAAAAGTCATTATAAATAATAAAGAAACGTCATACATTAATTAAATCAGAAAAAATATATATATTATGCTTATTTGTTTTAGTCTTATTTTAAAAGAATATCATTTTTTTAATAGAATTGTTCATTTATTAAAGCTTTGCGTTTAAATCTATTTTTATCTTTAATTAAGTAGATATACATATATATCGCAGAAATATTATAATCATATGTAAGTTACAAGGTATTTCTGTAGAATAAAATAAAATATACAGAAACGCACAGCACAAATTAAATTTACTTTTACAAAAATAGTGAATGAATGAATGAATGAAATAAAACAAATTACATTCAAAATGTATAATCAAAAATATGATACTAAGTAGTACAATAATTATTCGCATAAACTAGCTTCTACTGTATAACATGTCTAATTCTTATTAAAATCACTAAAACTACATACATTGTAAAGTAGACGCGCAATAAAACAGATAAAAATGACGGCACATTAGTAGACCCTAAAATTGAGTCACTACCACTAAGTCACTAGCTAATGTCACTGACGGTAGTGACTCAGGCATTGATATAGTAATTATAACATAGGTATAGATTATTAAATTTTATTGCTATTAATAGTTGGTGTATAATTTTTATAATTATTAATAAAATATTTGAATCAATGAATTAGTGAATAACATTTATCTTAAAAAAAATACTGTAATCGCTACATTTGCCCATTTTATAATATAATATTTTCTTAATTAACAAGAGTTAACACTTATAATAAAGCGAGTGTGCGAGTGAGACAGAGCGATCGTCGTATTGCCGTCTCGCCCGCACCTGGCGTAATGAAACCCTCACATGTTTTGTACGGCACAAAAATACAATTCAGCATTTTGTAAACATTTTATCATTGAATATAGTTTAAATCTATAGTATAAAAGATTTAGTCCGCGTACGGTCATCGATGTACCGCGTGTGTTTATAATCAATATTAATAATTAATAATTTTACTTTATTCTATATTTTATCAATTTTAATTAATATTAATAAATTAATATTAATTCTTGCAAAAATGACGTAACTGCGCTTTTTTTTAATTTTTTACAAACTGCACCATCTGCAATATTTCCAATTCAAACAGTGCAAATACGTCATTGTTGCACCAAATAAGCGACAATCTAATTATATATTAATTAACAACCGATATATGACGACTAAATGGAGTGGGCTTTAGTGTTTATTTTTTAAAAATCGACTCGTGTTTTTAATATGTGTACACTAGCTTTGACATGCAACTGCGCCCCCATGGTTGCTGGAAGTTTTATAAAGGGTTACAAAACATTTAACGTGGTTCAATATAGCCTTCTTCGATAAGTGGACTATACAGCACTAAAAAAAATCAATTATAACTTCAAGTTCCTGAGTTTAGCGCGGTCAATCAAGCAAACCTTTAGTTATGTAATATTAGTATACATATATAAAGATGTCACGTGAGCCAAGTTACTATAAAGTTATTTGATGGTGTTTCAAGAACTGGAGTGGCAACGAGAGTAAGCAGTCAACAGAGCAGTTATCAAGTAAGAGAGTTATCTATATCTTTTTTGTCCTTTATCATTTATGCTATCCTACATTAAATAAAATAATTTAACAAAAAAACGACTCCTAAACTATATTTATATGTAAAAATATTTTAATTTCTTAGAAGTAGAGAAAACTGAAAAAAAATGGTTATACCTGGGATCGGTGCCAACTTCGGTATTTTTTTAAATTGTGTTTTTTGCTTAAATTCGGCAGTTATCTGTGAATATTATTTTTGTGTTGACTGATACAGACTTCAAAAATATCAGATGTTAAATATAGGAACCCTTAATTCTTCTTAGTCGGTCTACTTCAAGCAACATAATAGCCAGTCGTGGCGCAGGGGCACAAAGTGTGACTGTAAAATTGACTGGTTGTGGGTCCCCACTCGAGGAAATGAAATATTTATTTACATTTATATTTTCATGTCTTCGCTCTGGTGTCGAGGCAAAGCGCGGCGTTGAGTTTCGCCACTCAGCACACAATGCCTCCAGAACTCGGCGGAAATTGGGGAACGGAGTGTCTTAACACTAGGTTCCCTCTGCCTACCCTGTGTGCGGAATACATTGTTTTTAATTGTTTTAAAGGTGGCTAAACTTTTTAAGTAAGTGGTTTTACTAACACTATAATAAGTCTCAGTACGTAAGATAGCAGGTTTTGTGCCTATTTCTAATGAAGAGAAAAAAATGAGAGATCCTTCAACGTTTATATATCAACTGAAACTTATACCAACATACAACTTGAAACAATAGCGTCTGTCTGTCTGTAAACGCAACGGTCGTGGGTTCGATTTCCCATCGGGGCAATAAGTTATTTTCATTTCTCCTCTGGTAACGAAGCGCGGCGTTGAGTTTCACCATGCAACACGCAGTGTCTTTAAAGAATGGGCGGGGAGTAGGGAACGGAATGTCTTAATAATAGGTTCCATCTGTCCACCCTGCTATATGCAGGATACAGAGTGGGTGGGAAATTTTTGAATATGAACCCAAACTTTAAATGAAAAACAATATCGAATTTACATGTGTCTTTACTATCATAAAGGTAACATGCATTTCAGAGTAACGATCTCACGAAATGAATAGTAAGCATAATACGCCTACGTTTATACAAAACGCATATAAATAAAAATCCATTGCAATATTAGTACCGTCGACAAAAATATATATATTAAAAAAGGCAAATTATCTGAAATCTCTTAGGAATTGCGTATTTAGAGATAATTATGTCTTAGTTCGACACCTAGTTAAGGTAGCTGAAGAAAAATAAAGAATATATTTCTATATCACATGTAATTAAAAAAAATAAAAATGTTAAAAAAAGATAAGATATAAAGTGGAAGTTGTTTGGTTGAACGCTATAATCTCAGGAACTACTGGTTCAAATGGAAAAAATGTGGATAGTCCATTTATCGAGGAAGGCTATAGACTATATTTGACCACACATTCCCTCGTACAGTAGAGTATCATACAGTTATTTACATTTGACGGCGGAGGCGAAGTCACAGGTATATGCTAGTACCTACATTGTAACGTAATTTGTTTGTTCTGGGAACTAGGAGATGCTTCTGAGTCATCAGTACTAACTAAAGACAATAGGTTAATTCAAAGAGAATTCATTTTGCTTAAATGTTGAATAATAATATTATGACGATAAATAAAAATAAATATTTTGCTACTTTTTATTTCATCGAAACGATTAATGTGATGTAATTAATATATTGTGTGACCTTTATATATGGACTATCCAACATATAAAGTTTTTATACTTATTAAGAAAACGTATAAAGTTTTTTTCAATTCGAACCAGCCTTTCGGAGATTATCGCGTTGAACCAAACAAACTCATCAGCTTTGCAATATTAGTATAGTATAGATTTGCATATTTTGTCTCACCTCATCATTTGGTAAATCATTAATCATCATTTAATGATTTAGTTCGCATACGCCATCAAAGTAACCCTTCCGTATGCAGTCATTATTATATCATAACCGTTATCATAGTACCTACTTACGCTAATCTCTTTTAACTTCACGCTATATCCCGCATACAGCAGAATATGGCGTGTGGTAAAACTCAATGCCGCTTATTGTTTTGTTACCGAAGAAATAATAATAGCTCATCCACGAGTGAGTGTCGCACGTACAATCATCGCCTTTACAGTCAGACACTGTCACTGGCCACGATGGCCTCAAAATTATCTATTTGTTCTTATATATATTATATTATTTTTATCAATAAATAGCGTAAAATATATAACTGGTAGTTTATTAATAAACAACTACAGCTACATATGGTAAGGCCGTCGTATATTCGGAATATACTTATATATGGAGGATACAGCAGCGTTCAGCTAAAATAAAAAGTAAATAACGTATACAAAACCATCGCATATATTCAAACATACACAATCATTACAAAATCTATGAAAATACAAAATATAAAATGTCCATTTTTTATTTATTTAGTGGTAAAGTTCGCGTAAAAATGTATTCACTATTATTAAATGTATTCTATATTATAATACATAATATGTTTATGTGAAAGTGACTAAAACTACATATGACTGTAAAAATTAAAAATCTACGTTATAATTTATAGCGGAATATGCAATTTATTTATTCGGAATATTGTTTCCGTTGTGTGCGTGTGTAAATGTGTGTGTGTGTGTGCTCATGAACTATAAATATAAGTCATAATTAGTATAATGTCCTATTTCTTCAGTATTTCGTGTTCGTTGTGTTTGTGTATGTGTGAATGTGTGTGTGTGTTAATTAAACATTTCGCCATTGACTATAATATTCATTCTAAAACATTCGCGGAGTCACTTAATAATAGTACCATCATAATAGTACCACAATAAGACAATAATAAAATTTCACTTAAAACTAATTGTGATGTGCCGTTATATCACCTTTACACAACTATTATAAAACACACACAAACAAATTATTACACGAAAATATCAATTAATTAAAAAAATAATCATACACAATGGTGTACAATTTCACGTTAAAATTGTACTAATAATTATTATAATTATAAAAAAAAGAAAACAATATTATCAATATTGTAACATTTAAAAAAAATCATCAATCAGCATATAATTCCAAAAATATATATAAATGAAACAATTAAAAAACACAATACGATATACAATATAATCAAAATGTCGTATAATAACAATAAAAATTATGTAGATGACTAGTGGCATGAGCGAGCCACTAACGGTAGGCAAGGCAGTAACTAGCGTGCCAGTGACTACTAGCACGCCAGTAACAGATACGCGAGTTACTGGCGTGCTAATTATACGCACGGTTATTAAAATTAATACGTCACTAATTTAACTGTTTATTAAAAGCACACCATCTAGTGTCCTTGTATAGTAACACGCCAATGACTGGCGCGAAAGTAGCTGGCGTGCTAGTTAATGGCACGAGTATAGAAATTAGTAGGTTACGAATATAACTGCATATAAAGGTATACCGTCTAACATGCTAGTACGCTAGTAACGGACACGCGAGTTACTGGCGTGCTAGTTACTTCACGAATTTAACTGCATGTTAAAGTATCATCTAGCATGCTGGTGTATACTAATGTATATTGATTGGCACGCTAGCAACTGTCACGCTAGTTACTGGCGATTTATTACCCAAAATAACATAATATACATATAAAGGCGTACCATCTATCACACCAGTGTATACTAGCAAGCCAGCGACTGGCATGCCAGTAACTGGCATATTATTATTTATTAAGGCGTCGCGAGTATTGGCTATCACACTGTTGGGTCATCGTTCGTGTCGCGGGTCAGTACGTGTTCGGTACACTGTTGGGTCACACAGCACTGCCACTGGTGGGTCTCCCGGACTAGGGAACCGCCGGTGACAGTGTGTGTGGGAAGTCCTCATCATCCTATCTCCAATACCACGCTTTCCCGCCTCTCTATCCTGGAAACGGACACGAAAATAATTATTATAATATATAATATAATGACACAGTTGAGATTACATTCAACACACTGATTATATAGGCTCAATTTTGTAATCTATATATATAAAAGGACTTGTGCTAACTGACTGAAGTAAGACGCACGCAGAGCCGTAACCGCTGATGGTAGAAACGTGAAATTTGGACAGATGTTTTTTTTCATATTCTGGACATCCACTAAGAAGGGAATTTGAAAAATTTTAACCCTAAAGGGATGAAATAGAGGTTTTAAGTTTGTATGGAATTTTTTTTTAATCTGTACCGATTTTTATAAAATTTGAAATCTCAAAAATATTTTAGATTCAGACTCTTAAAAATATTTCATTGAACACGTGTTTCATGGTTTTTAAGAATTCACGCCCTAAGGGTTCAAATAAGGGATTGAAAGTTTATATGGAAAAATCTTTAAATTGCCACCGATTTTTATAAAAAAATTAATTCAGACTATTAAAAATATTTTATTGAACACGTGTTTCGTGGTTTTTTTAGAATTCACTCCTAATAAGCGGGCGAAGCCGCGCGCGCCCTCTAGTAATAATAATAAAGTAATAATAATAATATGTGTAGAACAAAAAATCTAAATTAAAAAAGCACAGACGCTGTAAGCCTGCAAAGAGAAACAAAAAGAAATGAAAAAAAAAAACACTAACAGCAGAGTGGTTCCGCCCAAATTAAGTAGCAGAACTAAACACTGCGCTTTTTTTGTTACCTCTGTGAGGAAATGAAAATGATTAATTTGTGGGAATCAAATTCACAACCGCTGCGTTTACAATTACACATTGTGTCACTGCGCCATGACGACCTTATTTACATCATAGTTTACTTAATCTCAAATATTACCTACAGATTACTTTTACTTGTTACCTTAAATATTATTTATCTTCTCCAAGTGCAGAGAGTCTGTTGTTGACACTCAATATGGCGTTCAGTTGATCTAGAAGAGTCTACAAAATACATATAGTATTAATAAATAAATATTATTAAAATTTTACTAAATATTATTATTATATTATCTGTCTTTTATTTACTAAAAATATCCTACTGTTGTGATAATTATATACAAATAGGATTAAAAAAACAGCTTTATGCTGTAGCCCGCACACAGCAGGATAGACAGAGTGAACCTAGTGTTAAGACAGACAGACAGACAGACAGAATAATTCTGTAGGCATTACATGTTAAGTGGCGGAACTCAACATGCCCACTTATATATTATACTAGCAACCAGGCTTCGCCCGCTTAAATTTATTCACATATCTAAATTACTTTCATATTCTAATAACATTATCATATTCTAATATAGATTTAAAGACAATATTCATACATTGAAAAGTAAAGTTTAAGAAAATTAAATAAAACATTGTTTTGTACCTATTTTTATGAAAATGCTTTGTGCCGTGTTTTATATAATTAATTTTATTCATATGAAAATGCAATAGTGAAAACTATATTTAAATTAAGCGGCGGTTAAGCTGTTTCTGAGATTAGCGTGCACAAACGAGACGAACAGACGAAATTTTTAAAAATCTTTGTTTTGGGTTCTATTACGTTGATAAATCCCCAAAATGATACGAGTGTCTTATATACTTTTCATGTAAAGACAGCGATCAGTTACAATTTCATTATATGTATAGATTAAAAACAATAAGGTACTATTAAGAAAGACATTAAGATAAATCATGTTAATAAAATTGTCTTTATAGGTACCTAATATTAGGCTTTCATATGAAAGCCACCTTACCTTGTCTTTGTCGCCGTTCATATTACTGAGGCCGTTGGTGTGGGTTTGAGGCTTGGGTGAATACTGCAACAATAAAAAAATGTAATACTTTTAACGACTTATTAAATAAATACATAAGATATATAGTTCAGATATCCAATAAATAATGTAATACATTGGCTAGAAACAAGCAAATATTATAAAGCTTAAGAGTTTGTTTGGTTGAACTTGCTGATATCAGGAACTACTGGATTAAATTGGAAAAATATTTTGTGTAAAATATTATATTTATCGAATTCGGAACACATAATTCTGGGGGATGTCACGGTGAGAATGAAGAAGACAGAAGAGAACATTTGGCGCTTCTTTCTCTCTGGCTACAGCGCGACTATAAACACGATGGTTGTGGGTTCGATTCCCACTCGGAAGAATGAAATATTTCATATTTTCATTCCCTCGCTCTGGTATACGAGGCAAAGTGCGACATTAAGTTCCACCACCCAACACGCAATGCCTCGAGAATTCAGTGAAAAGTGGAGAACAGAAGTATCTAAATGGGAAAGGAGTGTGTAAAGTAAACGAAAAAAACGTGTAAAGGAACACTAGGTTGCCAGGTTCCCTCTGCCCACCGCGCCATTTGCGGGATATAAATTAAAGCTGAAAAATATACTTCTTTATAGATGCTAACCGTTGGTTTAAGTAACGCCATGATGATGGAGTATAACTTCTCACTCTTCTTTTCCAAAACCGCTCTCTTTTTTCCCAGCTCCTGTTTAGATTGCAGCATTTTTTCCACTTTGTCCTTGTTATACTGCAATCTGTTTATAATATTTATTTTTAGAAATTACATATTTAAAAAAATAACATTTATTCACCTGCGATAGAGAAATGAACGATAAATAATGAACGTAGCAGGACTTGAACCCGCGCCTCTCTGTAACCGTCAAAGCGCTAACTAACACATTGCAAGGGAGGCGCAAGTTCAATATTTTTCCTTTTTATGTATGAAATGACCCTAAATATATGTTAAAAATTAAATTTATAATATACACATATATATTGTTATATTAAATGTCGCACGCCAGTATTGCCAATTTAAATATTATATACTATAAAAAAATAAAATATTAAAACAATCCGTTCCATAGTCATAGTCAATTTAGCAAATACGCAGACTTAAAAACGCAATATAGAATATAAAGATGTCAAGGAAGTACATATTTCAAATAAAATACAATCATAAATAATAAACAGCAAATTCTAATTCGCATTTCGGTATGTACTACGTACTAGGGATGTTAAGTGTAAGCACATACGTATCCGCCATTGCGAAAGCTCTGCATTGACAAAGTAGTATAAAAACAATTTTCACATTTACATACAATAACATTATTTTGTACTGTTATTAAATGTTAGCTAAGATTAAGAGAGCATCTGCATCCGCGGACGTCAAAAAAATCGACATTAGCAACCTCCCTATATAACAAAATCGGTTAATCTCTTAATGTCGCGCTTAATTAAATTTATTTATATAATTCACAAATTCTATCTCTATTATGCGGTTTATTTTTTTAAAGAGGTTCGTCGTGGCGCAGTAGCACAAGCGTGCGGCGTGCATATGTCGTGGGTTCGATTCCTACTGGAAGGAAAATTAAATAGTTAAAATAAAAAAAAAATATTTTCATATCCTAGCTCTGGTAACGAGGTAAAACGCGCAATGCTCTTAGAATTCGGCATAATGTGGGGAACAGAAGTGTCTTAATGGGAAACAGAGTCTCCTAAGACTAGTTTAGTATTAGGTTCCCTCTGCCTACCCTGCTATGTGCGTAATACAGCGTGATAATCTAATCTATTTAAGATAAAAAAACAATTTATATAATCACTTGAACTCAGTTAGATCGCAATTCTTGCACTTCTTAGCCTCGTGTTGGTTGGAGTCGATGTCGCACGATCCCACTGTAACAGGCGTACATCCAATACAATACAATATAACATACAATACAATAAAAGCAATATTATTTATTTAATACTAAGAAAGAAACAGCATATTATTAATAAACAAACAAATAGAAAATTTGGACAAAAATAAAGATTATCCTGTTATAATAGGATGATTAAAAAAAATACATATTAAAATTTTTAGAAACACAGAAAAAATATAAAAAAAAAAAAAAATTGCTTCACGCTGTATCCCGCACACAGCAGGGTAGGCAGAGGGAACCTTGTGTTAAGACACTCCGTTCCCCACTTTCTGCCGAATTCTGGAGGCATTGCGTGTTGAGTGGCAGAACTCAACGCCGCGCTTAACCTCGACACCAGAGCGAAGAAATGGAAATATAAATTTAAGTAAATATTTCATCTCCTCGAGTGGGGATCGAACCCACAGCCGATCGGTTTTGCAGTCACACCTCGTGCCGCTGCGCCACGACCGGCCTCCAGAAAAAATATTAAAGCAAAATAATCAAAATATAATAAAAAAAATGCTCCCATGTAAATGGTGTGTACACAATTTGTGTGGTTGTGTGAGTGTATGTATGATTGTGTGTTTGATAGATACTTTTGTATCTATGTACTTATTTAGGAGTTAGTAGTCCATAAAATATATCTTTGTGAATGTTGTCAATAAAAATACTTTTAGTTTCTATTTTTCTTAGGGAGAATTTTATTGATACAGGAACGAAAAGACATCTGATTTTCTATTTAACATTTTAAACACAAATGAAAACTAATAAACTAAAATTTGTTCAAAATTCTAAATATAAAGGAACCCTGTACAAGTCCACAGCATTAGTATTTATTTATATTTTGCTTATGTTCCACCCAATAAAGCAGGGTACAAAGCATGGAGTGTGTTAACACTAGGTTCCCTCTGTCTTCCTCGCCATATGTTGAATACAATGTGTAACTGAGAAAAAAACTTACAGTCTTCTATAGCTTTCCATTGCCGTTTCAAAGATGTTGAGCTTCTGGGTGAGATCAGGTCGAAGTTCCTCCCATCCAAGGTACCCATTGGAAGACAATTTTGCAGTGATTTATCTATTCTGGAAATTAATTATATATGTTGATTTAAAGAAAATAAATATTTTTAAATATTAAATGCCAAAGAAAATTGAGCAAAATATTTATACACTAGATCATTTCTTACTTACTCATTAGGTATTGGTGGTGGAGGGCTGGAAAATGAAATAGATGGCACAACATGCTCGGTAGAATGCTCTGGAACAAAACACAAAATTAATTGTAGTATATTCAAAAACCATCCTATCTGCATTTTCTTCAAATAAACAGAAAATCTGAATTAGAGTATCTTGACACTAGGTTCCATCTGCCTATCTACCTGCTATATGTAGGATACAGTGTGAACTATCAAATAAAATCAATAAAGATTACCCTCAGGAGGCGGTGGAGGTGGCGGTGGCGGCGGAGGCTGCAGCACATTCACCTTCTTATAATGTGCCAGAGAGTGCGGTGGCAATATCCCGGTCCTATAGAAGTTCCCCTCTTCAAACACTGAGGCATGCACATATTTGCAGTTGGCATAAGTACAAACAGAGTTCTGGTACTTGTGGCAGAATGTGTACACTCCTCTCAGTTGTGAGATGTCGTATTTGTGAGCAAACTTGCAGGTGCCCTGTCGTTTGCAAGTGCCACGTATAAAGTCGCGGCATATGGGCATTTTAAGCCGGTCCGAACTGTCTTGACTCTCACTACTCTCTGGTGTATCTTGGGACCCGGAGTCAGGCGATTTATCTGCCATTTTGTACTCTGGGTCACTAATTTCCTGTTTTATTCGAACATTTGAACAATCGTAGAGTGCGTCGTGCGGCGGCGGCTCCAGGGGCAGGGGCGGCTGAATACCGGGCTTCGCCGCCGACCGCACGCCTATGTTGGGCGGCGGGGGCGGGTCGGGCGCGGCACTCGACGCCGCTGGATGCACCACCTCGTTACGATCTATTTTGGACCGTATAAACTTTTTCATATTTATAAAATTTGGCGACGACCTAAATTTTATTAAATGTTCTTCCACTCCGACTCTTTTGCAGCTGTTTTCATCTGAAATTGTTAAATATTTGTTAACAACAACAGTACTAGTCAGTAAGCAGCCATAGGTGGTGGTATGCCAGAAGCCCAGAAAGTACTACACTACGTTGCCTTGTTTGATGAATTATATTATTGTGGGTAATTTTACTTGACCTTGCTAAGTAAATTATATTATGAGGGTAATTTTAAAGATTTGAATTCGTAACGTTCTCTATGTGTGTGTGTACGAATGTTGACTTGCTTACCTGCCTGAGTAACCTGCATTTACTTGCGATATTTTCGAGCACCAACACCTTCTCGATATAACGCAGCTATGTTATTAACCATAGCCAGATGGAGCCTAAGAAGTCAGCATCGATGCTAACTCGTAAATTGGCCGCACTTTAAACAATAGCACTTGTAAATTTGTCACAAGATTGAGATACAATAAGGTAAACAACTTTCAATTAAATAACAAGAGTGAAGAGATGCGCGATTCAGTCGACAGTACGCATCGGACACTAATACCAAGATGGCGGCGATGACTCGAATGGCCTTTATAAGTATGACAGCTGAAGTAGAATCGAATAATCGAGTTTGTACATTTATTTATTAACTTTATTTATTGGTGATAAACCACACATAAATAAAGTAAAGTAGAGTAAAGTGTTGTAAGTAAAATTGGAATATTAACATATAGGAAAATATTGAACCACACGTAGTATCATGATAATCACTTCATTAGTTAAACACATAAATATATAAATTAATAAATTATTATAATATAAGAAGAAAGTCAAAGATGTATTATTTGTATTTAATTACTGAATAATCAATTTTGTTCAATGATTTTCCGTAAAAATAAGCACCGATTTTAAAATTATATGTGAATCGATACCTTAAAGGTGATATTCTTAATAGATTAAAATAAGTAAACAGTATACAGTATTGAATGGGACAGTTCCGTATTTTGCTTGTGTGTCCCGGTGTCCTGAAACATGCCACCGGGACGTACGTCCCACTTTTTCGGAATAGCATATAAATTTCGTCGGTCGAAACAAGTTCCTCCGCAATTAGCGCAATACGCTATTTTGCCAAAAACGGAAATTTTAAATTACATTAAAGTGTCACATGTAAAAACGAAAGGACTATCAGAAAAATTAAAGTTATCCTACAAAACACGAAAGCCACACTAAAATGTCCCATTTTCAGCTGACTCTATGCACCAAATCTTTTAGCACCATTTTATATTGATATAACTTTTTTATTTATGAACAGATCATAATAAAACAAACGCGTGGGTCAATCCACGCCCACGCTGAAAGTAAACCCACGTCCGACCACCACCCCCGCGTGCGTTCCCACGCAATCGTCTTTCGACGTAGAATTAGTCGCGGAATTCATAAAACTGTTTGATATACGTGAACTCTACGAAAAAATATGCCGGTGAAACGGTAATCCGCTGGCCAGATAACAGGGCACTCAGGACCACGCCCAATTAATCAAGTAAAGCCATCGTGGGCTTTCAAACTTATTAATACGTTCGAATGGTGGAACAATAGACTATTAATATCAGAAAGATATTAATAGTCTATTGTCACCGACACGACTCACGCGTATAAAACCTACAGCCCACGATTTCCCTACCGTGCGTTAATTGACATCCTGTGCATACAGGAGTCATTCTCAAAACCCTACTAAGCTTTTTAGGCTTTAGTAGTCATGATCCAAAAATACCAAACTATAAGCATACTCATTTACTATAAAAAAGACACTCCATCATGTCCCACTAGACCCACCTGCAGCACTCGAAAACATCGAAGCATCTATTTGCCAGATATTCCTTACGGACCATCAGCCAAACATTATACCTTCAGTCTGTCTCTCACATACAAAACCCATTCTCGAAAACGACATTCGTTTAGTCCTCAATATGGAAGACTCTATCCTCCTGACCGGACATCTCAATTGTAACATTTGGAATTCGACAAAAGTATGTTCAAAAAGTCAATTATTGGAAAGCCTCGCGGATAAAAAGAATTTCTCCGTAGTAGGTCCCCCGGTACCCTCCGGGTTTCCCACCGGAAGAGACATACTGGAATTACTAGATGTTGTGATTATAAAGAACATCACTCTCTGGCTGCGCTCTGCAATTGTTCGTCGAACTCATCAGAGATAACGACTCTCCCCTGAGCGACCTCATTTCTGGCATTATAGAGTCAGTAGGTATGGCTAAGGAAGCCGCGTCCAAATTCACGACCTTTATTCAATAGACTCTCCAAAGCTGCTCCAAAGATGTCCCAGATTTGCTCATAGGAAGACAAGCTCAGGAAGCTAATCAGACGTAAAAACGTAACCACTAGAGCACAGGAAGAGTCTTAGTTGCGTTACAGTGCGTTGTTATTATCGTAGGATGTTTATGTATTACTAACGTTGCCAGTCTGAAAGTTGACCCCAACATTGCCGGAGCAGCATCAGTACACAGGGCAACGAGTTCCCAGTATCCCACATATGATTATATTTCTCAAAATATTCCGAAATTGATTTCATGGCGTCGATGACTGTTTTCGATGATCCTTGCGTCCATCTTGGCCTTGCGCTCCAGATGATCGCAAGGCCAAGATGGGCTCGAAGAAGAGCGAGCCATCTCGATCTGCCGATGATCCTCAGTTTCTTACGCCTAAACACTTCTTACGTCTAAGTACTTTACGTCAAAACACGATTGGGCCTGTATCGGGTCCAGGATCGCCCCATACGGAGTACTGTACTCATCTCTTGGCTGGTGCATCTCAGTATCACCTTGAACCATTTGATATCATACAACGTGGAGATGTTCGCATCGTTGGGGACCCAATGTTCTGTGAAAAACTTGAAATTTTGGCTTTGCGTAGAGACGTCTCCCCACTGTGCGGACGGCATTTATTTTGGAGAGTGTTCTGGGGAACTGTTTGACTTGTATCCTGCCACCGATTTTTCTAACAACATAAGACGCCACAAACTCAAATACCATCGGATACGTTGCAATTCAGTACCGTGCGTTTTCATAGGAACTTCCTTCCACGCACCACGCAACTGCGGAATGGCAAACCTGCGGTGGTGTTTCCAGCTGCTTCAGCTTGTATTCTCAGGTTTTACATGGGTACCTTCAAAAAGCGCGTCTATCTCCATCTTAAAGGACGGCAATGCAACTGTAGTTCCTCTGGCGTTGCACGGCGTCGTGGGCGGCGGTGACCATTTAACTTCAGGCGACAAGCGCGAGTTCCGCTCGCCCACCGAGGGTTCCGTACAAAAATTGAAGATCTCGAGTTTTTTCTAAAATCAAGTTTCATCTGATATCTCACTTAATCTAGCGGCTTTAATACAAAATTTTGTCCAGAATATATACCTGCATGCATGAATATATGCCCATAATTATGTAACGGAAGTACTCTATTAATTTTGATTCCCTTTGTAGTGTCGAAATAAGCATTCTTTTGCGATTTTTTTAAGTAAATGTAAATCATGGAACTAGATCTGACTATTAGATTGAATTTAAACTCGATATCTTCAAGCGTTCCTGAGATAAAAACTCTTGACAGACAAACAAATGGACGGATAACAAAGTGATCCGTACTTTTTTGCTTAAAAGGTACGGAACCGTAAAAGCATACGTTACGACATCATAACTTCCTTGCGTGAACTGACATATTTATTTCAAAAAATCATTGAATGAATGTTTAATTATTTTAAAGTATTTTAATAAATTTGTAGGGAAACAACCCAATTATAGACAGATGTTAGGTCGTCTTCACCGAGCCGGCTATTTTCACTCACTGCGTGGTGACCACCGCCCGCTAAGCTAAAAATTGCGACGAGTGCCAGACCAGCTGTGGGCCATGGGTTTGCAGGATGACGGAATGTTAAACAAGACTAGCAATATTATATGAAATATTTCTATTTATTATAGTACATTATAATGAATTTCATTTTAATAGTAATGACACTTTATAAATCGGTTTATCTGTTGGGGAGCTACGATTCCACAAACATACATACACTCATATACACATATATAGACTTATAAGCCTTACAATACCCCTCTGTTTTCGTCGGGGGTTAATACAAAGTAACTTTATAGGGCGCACAGCTTAAGCTGGCCAGCAGTTTCACTTTTAGGGTTGGGATTGATTATAGGAGATATAAAATAAAACGTATACATCTATATGTAGCATTTTTTTATTGATTGCATTATACAAACGACAAAAGTTAAACACTAGTTATAATTATATGCAAAACTGTTTATCTACATAAAACGTTTCTTATAATAATAATAATAATAATTTTGTATATATTAAATATGTAATTAAGTTTTTTTTTTCAAAAAAGCATTTAGCGAATTTCATTGTAATGATGTATAAAAATAAATAATAAAAAAACATAAAGGTGCTTTCGGGTAGCTCCAAAAATCGGGTATTTCAAATGATTACGAAGATCCGGGTATTACTAATAATATGCATCTAATCGGTGAATGTTGTCAAATCACGAAATACTGCTGCGTATAGTACGTAACGGTAATTATAAGAAATACCCGGTTTTCGGTGTTGATGCGAACGCACCATATATTAGACCTCACACATATTTAGATGGATCGTTGCTTACAAACGTCACTTTTAAAATGGCACCAAGTGTAGGTGAATTTATCATTACATATATAATATGTTTTGTACACTTCGTACTCGTCAGAGATTACACACTCCTGCCTACTTTTTATGTAAATTTAAATTATTAAATTTTCAGTACAATCTCACTAATCCGGGCACTTCAAGAAATTGCAGCGAAATACGACGACGATTATATATTTGGAGCAAGTAACATAACGTCAGTAACGTAACTGGTGTAAATTTTGGTATTAAAGCCTAAGCTAGATCAAGTGAGACAATGATTCCAAATTTATGTACGGAACCCTCGATGGGCGAGCCCGACTCGCGTTTGTCTGGTTGTTTTAAGGGTTCCCACTTTATTGTCCATCTGTCCGTCTCTAAAGACCATATATTGAGGTTCATGCTCTCGCTTCAATTTGTACAACAAAAAATATGTAATTAGTTAAAATCGAGATATTAACACATCTCGATTTTAACTAATTACATATTGTTTTCATAATTATAAAAAATCAAATATCATTTATAAAAAAACTTGTAGATCATAACAAAAATCATTTTATTTTTATGCAAGAAGGCTAAAAAGTTCATCATCAAATATTGAATAGTCCATATAAAGAGGTCAGTCGTGGCGCATGGGCACAAAGTGTGACTGTAAAATCGTCTGGTTGTGGGTTCGATCCCCACTCGAGGAGATAAAATATTTACTTAAATTTATATTTCCATTTCTTCGCTCTGGTGTCGAGGCAAAGCGCGGCGTTGAGTTCTGTCACTCAACACGCAATGCCTCCAGAATTCGGCAGAAGGTGGGGAACGTAGTGTCTTTACACTAGGTTCCCTCCGTTTACCCTGCTGTATGCGGGATACAGCGTGAAGCTGACGCTGAAGCATATAAAGAGGAAGACTATATCCCGTTTATCGCTTAAATAACTTGGTTAGATGTATCCCGGGCGCTAAGAATGTGTCATGTCATACACAACTCTCAGCATTTGACTGTCTGGACGCAGCCGCAGGTTATATTGAACAGTTTATACAATACATTGAAACAAACATTACAATAATACTGCCTCTATACGTCTATGGTGCCGGATTTAGTGAGATTCTACTGTATTTATTATACAAGTCGTATTTTATTACAAAATTAAAGTAAAATAGAAAAAAAAGAGTCCCAATTTGTTTTCTTTACATTTTGAAGTTGTTAATACGCTTGAGAAATACAAAATTTTATATTGTATTTAAAATAAAATACAAATTCAATTCAAATTAATGAAAAATATGAGTTATAAAGTTATAGTAAATAACTTAATTTAAAAAATAACCATTACTAAGAAACTAGCGTTCCTGGCTTACAGTTATCTATACACATTTGGAAATTATTGCACAAAAACTAATATAAAAATTTATAGAATATAATTGAAAATTACAGAATATTATTAGCAATGTAATGTTGATACTGATGATCACTTCTAGAGACGTTGTTAAAGTCAACACCATTTTTATATTTATTGTACAAACTACAAAAAAATGTTTTCATAAAAAAAAACACACACACATATTTATATGGGGTTCATCAGTTATCTCTTAACTTAATCATAAACACAATCACAAATAAAAAAATAAGTCAAAAGAATGTAGTTAGTAAAAAAAAAATCCTTTTGTGATACATTCGACAAATAAGCTTAGTTTATAAACGTTGCGCAGTACATTACATTATTATATTATATTATATTAAGGCAGATATCACTCGGGCTCTAGTTATTCCGCCTGACTAGAGAATTACCGATATATCATACATTCACTATAAATAAATAGCGTAAAATAGTTTTAGAAAACATAAAAAAATTACGTAGCGGGAATTGAACCTACGTCTCTTCTAAATCCTCCAAGTGCTTTAACCACGAAGCCATACGTTCTTGTATTTTGACGTAGCTTGGCTTGCAATTATTGGTCAGAGCGCTTAGATGGTTTCCAAGAGGCGTAAGTTCGAGTACCGCTATGTTCAAAATATGTTTTCTAAAATTATTTTTTTATTCTTGTGGAATAACATTTAAAACAAAATGTTAATAATAATAAATAGCACATTACTTACAAACACGTCTAAAATACATCTAAATACACAAAAGGGGCCATTCATAAATGATGTCACACGTCAAGGAGGAAGTGTGACGTTATGTGACACGGGTGCCTAAATTTAGAGATATCACATTTCAAAATATAATATACTAACGCCCCGTGGTTTCGCCCGGCTAAATTTATTGTTATATTAATTATAGCCAAATTATACAAACTCTTTACATAAATGTATTATTCTGATCAATTAGTTATATTAATATAGTTTCATCTAAATCCGTTCAGAAGTTTTTGCGTGAAAGTCTTCGATCAATTATACATAAATCAAGGATTACATATATTAAGGCCCGATATAAGAGCACAAAGAGTGTTGTGTTCTTATTTGATTTTATCGTCCATATAACTACAGCCAATGAGCGTACGCGCTAAAATGTTACCACCGAAACAGTAAGGTTTCAGGAGGAGTGTTTTTCTTTAGAGAACACAGATTCAGTTTTATAGTACTTAAAAATCATTATTAAACAATTAAATACAAATATTTCGCCGTTTGGCCAATATTTGCCACAACAATACCAATAATCTCGTCGAATAATGGTTGAGAAAAATTACTATTGCAATTTTAAGCTTTATTATCATAAAAATACAGTTGATTTTTTTGTGTCCACTGCGATAAAAATTCTCATTAATAGCGCGGAGTAAAATTTAGCTAGGTGAATGCATCTAAAACTTAACTAGCTGTAATTATTGAGGAATTTCTGTTTATATTAACTCTTGCAATTTTTTTGAGCCGTGTTTATATGCAACCTATAATTTAGTGGATAGTTGATCGAAAGTGAAAGTGAATCAAACATCCACCTTCTCAAACTTTCACATTTATAACATTAGTAAGTATAGTAAATACTAGTAGGACTAACGTAATTTCTAGGTTTGAAATTCCAAAATGTGACGAGGAAGGTTCAGCAAATCATGAAATTCGTATGACATCATTTATGTATGGTTCCCAAAATAAAATGAGCAAAACTAAAAAAAAATCACAATACAGCGTATAAAGCGTGCCAGTGGGTTAAATAGGCTAAACTTACAGTAAAAATAAATCTTTATTTATAAATCTTACAATAAAATTACAAACCAAAAAAAAACCCTAACTACTCTATGAATAAAATATAAATAATAAAATTTGCACCATAAACATTTTGGGTAGAACGAGACCAAGCATTAGTCTCAATACTTAAACGCTAAACTTGTGATGCAACACGCTAAATACGCTAACACGCTACAAGGGCGGGGGCGGGATTGGTTTTTTGGCCTAGGGCGGCGCTAACACGCAAGTACTAACACGCTATTAATCGACGAGATCGTCTTTGATAGCGGGAGGAGGCGACCAGTTCTTGTTTTCACGGTTAATAGTCGTGTATATGTAAACATAACCACTACCACTCCAACCCGCAAGCGTGCAGTCTCATGCTTGCCAATCGTGCATACGTAGTGACGTGACCGCCGTCGTAGGATGACGCTGGCACGCTATCACGCTATCTCTTTAACCCGCAAACACGCCACCACGCTCGTACATATCAACGGTCTCATGTCAACAGCTAACTCGTCAATGGGCACCATCACACCCCCCCAACCAACACGCTACCACGTCAAGCCGCAAGCACGCTTAACACGCTAACACACAAGAGTCTCCGCGGGCTTGTCGCTCGTGCACACGTACACGTAGTCTCCGTCGGAGGGAGGGCGAGGGCGGGGGCGGCGCGGGGCGGGCGGCGGTGGGGCGCAGCGCTAGGCGGGCGCCACCTGCCACACTATGAGGTGGCTGCGGGCGGCGCGCTCGAGCGAGCTG
The DNA here is from genome assembly GCA_021202915.1 of Heliconius himera. Classification (NCBI taxonomy): domain Eukaryota; kingdom Metazoa; phylum Arthropoda; class Insecta; order Lepidoptera; family Nymphalidae; genus Heliconius; species Heliconius himera. The sequence continues at coordinate 53,648 of JAJHJA010000451.1, forward strand.
TGCCCGCTCGACGTGTTGTCCTCCGCTGTGGCACTTTCTTCTAGCTCCGAATCCGCTGCAACACAAAATATTTATTTGCTCTTTAAACTATATAGGACAGAAGGCAAAATAATTTTGAATGGTTTAACTTAACGTCGCAGCTTATCTTGCCAGAGCGGTACAGAGAAATAAAAATAACTAATCCTCCCCAGTGGTGGTGGTAAAAAAAATACAAATATTCAATAGTACACAAGTTAGTCATTATAAATATTAGTAATCCTTATAATCAACATATACATATATAATTAATTACAAATAGCTAAGTATCAGCGCAGTCTGTTAGTGCGAGGCCCCAAGCGACATGATCCCATGATTGATGATTATCAAAGTAAGAACGTACCGGTGACTAGAACGGTTATATTTGCTTATATTTTATCAGGTACGTTCAGGGGTCAACGATCTGCCATACAATGATGTGGGAGGCTGTGTCTCTGACGTCATCGGCATGCTCCTCTAGGCAGAAATATAAATGCGACCGATATATAACACACAGTACATAAATACAGTACATCTCACTAATTCCGGCACTATTTAACACTAGAAAATATCATATTATTGGAAAAATTGTATAGTAAAAAGTCAAATAATTTTATTCAAAATAAGAATTTACCATCGGTTCAATAAAGTCACTGCAATAGACATATGAAAACCTTTTTTTTTTGTAATCAATAATTTTTAGATTTAGAATTATTTGTTAGTAAATAAAATATTACACAAAATTTAAATAATGTTTTTTGTTGATGATCAAGAGATATTTATATACTGTTATTTAATAACAATATATTTACCAGCTACGCAGTATAGTATAAAAATAATTCTCAATTTTCAATTGATATGCGTTATATTTTAATGCAGTCTTTGTTTAAATACCTTGTCTACGTATTTATATAAAATTTATAATTATTATTTTCATCGTATATAATATTTCTGAACATATCGAAGTGCCGGAATTAGTGAGATTATAATTTACTTGCATTCAATTTCCACTAATATGTAAGTGTTGTGACACACGCCGCCATCTTGTTACATGTTAGTGAAAAATTTGCTGAATAGAAACAAAATATGAATAGGCAACAAAATATGAATAGGCAACTACAACATTTTATGCATATCTAAGGAAATAGTCCGATTTGGGCTCCATCCGGATTGAATATAATATTTAAAAAAATTAGGTTGAGGTAAGGGTATTTGCATTTTTTATTTAAAATTGAAAATACTATAGACACTCGGTCCTCATCCTTATTTTCATTATCACTATATATTTTTTATTACTTTTAAAATTCAGAATATTTATACACTTTTGGATCGTCAAGTTAGATAGAAATGTCAGTAATGTCAGTCCTACTGGAAGCTACCACCTGTATAAAAAGCAAATGTTTATAAATACGTACATATATATATATATATATAATAACGGAGATTAAATAAGTTAGGTAAGCTGGATTGTAGCACCAGGACGTCAATAACAGTAAACTACAACACTACTAATTATTTGTCAAATTCAGAAAAGCTCTGTTTACCTACTTTATAAATGCTTACTACAAATAGAATCCATTAACTAAAATGTTCATAAACTTTTTAAATATTGTGATAAGTGACCATCCGTAAATTACATAACACGATTTTTATTATTTTTTGATCCGCCCTTGTCATATCTGGTCACATTTTTCAGATTTCACCTACTTAGTCTGACGTCACGTCATGTCATATTTGGCAATATTACATTTAGAAATTATCAAATTAAAACAGTGGTTCCGAAAAAATATATTATATATTATATTATGAAATGTTATGTCACGTAATGTAGGTACCCTTGTAAGACAATGTCACATTTGGTCGACTTCCCATTTATGTGTGACGTCATTTATGGATGGTCACGAAGTATGGTCGACGAGTCGTTAACATTAAAATTGGCGTTCTGAACTTTTGCGCATTGATCACTGAAAAAATTAAAATTAATTAAAAGTCAGAAAAGATTTTAAAATGAAATCTGCGCATTTATCTACAGTTAACTGTTGGGAGGCGGCGACTTGTCGATCGTACTTTATAGACAATGTGAGTGAAAGTTACCTATACATAGAACACAAGCTCAGTAACGTTACGAATTACGACGAATGACGAAATGAAGCAAGCAAAGCGATACGATGACGTCGCTGGGATAAGTGGACGCGATGAGGTAACTCTGTCAGCATACAAGTGGACGACACGAGTGTGTGAGTGTGTGTGTGTGTGTGTGTGTAATTGTGAGCGTAAGATGCATATTAAGTGTTGATGTGTGTGCGCGCAGGCAGTAACGCAAATGTATAATAATATGTAATGAATATATTAATAAAATAATTATAATCTTAATTTACTATGTATAATGCATGTAAATGATGTAAATAATAATTACCTATTCTAAAATCGATGTATCCTTCACCACCGGATATCACGAGCGTGGGCGGCGCTGGGGCTGGCAATGGGGCAGCTATGGTGGCTAGGGCGGCAGGGGCGGCATCAGCATCAGGCGAGGGCGGCGCAGCTAAGGCAGCCCTCTCAGGCGATGGCGGCGGGGAAGGCGTCATTGCCTGTGCTTGGGCTGGCGACTCAGCACCAGTCACAGCCACGAAAAACGTAACAGCCTCCCTGTGCCCGTGGAAGCTGAGCTGCGCGTGCGCCATAGAGCACAATGGAATGGCGGCACCGTCGTCACCGTCGGACAACGGAACGGAAATTACAACACCGTTGCTCGTACCGATCCATAGACGACCGGAGCTGACTAGCAATGCTGTGATTCGAACTAATGAAAACCCAAGTTTACCGGTACCGAGCATCTTGCTTACATAGGGCTCAATATCCACATCTTTCAAATGACTATATGTTCTCGCGCTATATAATCTTAGCGCGGAGTCCATTTTGATGGAAACCCACACACCATCTCTATGAGCGGCCAGCTGTCGCACTTGACTTTCGCGTCGAGGGTGGGCTTCCAAGGAGTGTAGCACGCGGCGCGAACGCGGCTCAACCACGACCACGCGGTTACGGTAACCGCACCAGACAACGCCGCCGACGGCGCTCAGACACCGCACCGACCACTTGGGCTCACCGAGTACCACCAGCCAATAATTAGAGAAGTCCCACCTTCCGTCTGGCAAACGGGAGAATACCGCTATGGTACCGTCAGCCAACGCGACCACGGAACGTGACGCGCACCACACTATCGACAAGATGGCGTCGTTCAGCTTCACTCTTGCCAAACACCGACTGTAGTTATTTATGGCAGAGTGTACATATAGGTTTCCGCTTTTGGTTCCGAGCCACATGGTGGTCATGACTGTGGGGGAATCTCTAGAATTACCATCAGTCCCCTTCACAGTTTCACCACCACTGCTATTACCGCCACTAGTCGCCGCCTCCGACTGTTCCTGCGCAAACGCGTCGACGCCCGTCTCCGGTGAACTCCTCCCCACAGTCACTGTAAATTTAAAACAATTTAATTGTAATCCTACTAATACTATATAATTATTAATTTACTAATCTGCACTAGTTTAGTGTTTAAGTTTAGTTTTCTAAAAATATTAATAACATCATTTTAAAAACAATATTTAAACCGATGATTAAAAATTATATTTCAGCCAATTTGATAAAAAAAAATTAAAATCAAAATCAGCTTCACGCTGTATCCCGCACACAGCAGGGTAGGCAGAGGAAACCTAGTGATAAGAAAACACTCCGTTCAACCCTTTCTGCCGAATTCTGGAGGCATTGCGTGTTGAGTAGCAGAGCTCAACGCCGCGCTTAGCCTCGACACCAGAGCGAAGAAATGGAAATATAAATTTAAGTAAATATTTCATCTCCTCGAGTGGGGATCGAACCCACAACCAGTCGGTTTTACATTCACACTTCGTGCTGCGCTACGACTGGCCTCGTTTGATAAAACAGTTATTTATAAAAAAATGGTTCTTATACGTTTTTAAACGACAAAAATAACATTTTTTCTTATATATCTCACATGTAGAGACAGATCCGGATTTATATGAAACTTTACAGCAATATAACTTATGCTACAATTTATATAAAGATTTTATATACTTTATCTATAACAGAGGCCGGTTGTGGCGCAGCGGCACGAGGTGTGACTTCGGCAGAAAGTGGGGAACAGAGTGTCGTAACACTAGGTTCCCTCTGCCTACCCTGCTGTGTGCGGGATACAGCGTGAAGCTAATTTATTTTTTTTTATTTTTAGCTATAACAATGACATTAAGCAGGCGAAGCCACTTTTCAACCGCTAGTAAAGTATATTATTGACATCAATCAATAATATAATTAAGAATTAATGTTTGACGATTGACTTGTTATGTTTCTTGCCGAGAAAATGGTTACAAGAAATATATTGACTTCTTCTGAATAAAGATAATTTAAAAATTTAAGAAGTTTTAATAAACTACCGTTGACAGGCGTGGAGGAAAGCGGGGGACTGTCGGCAAGGGCAGAATCCTCGTCGCCTTCTCCGCCTTCGCCGCCCTGAGTTGCGCCATCGCCGCCTTCACCGCGTTCAACAGCGCTCTGCACTGGCGGTGCCTCTTTGATAGGCGTACTAGGCGGCGTTAGCAGAGTGGCTTGCACCTGTATGATATCAAATCAAAACATATTTTAGAGTAAAAATGGAGTAGGGACCTTTTAGAGTAAAAGCAACGCCATTTGTAAGAGAGATAAGATTCAAACGATATCTCCCACATAGTAGGGTAGCCACAGGGAACTTATGAACATATGGCTCAAATTGTTTTTTTTTTTGTGCTAAATAGTCCATTTATCTAGGAAGCCTATAGCCTATGGGCTATATTACATCTCGAATGTAAATAATATTTGCTTACATATTTCGTTGTGCCGACTACGACGCTGCCATCTTCCTCCACCGCGTTGTTAGACAGCCCGTTGCTCTGACTCTCAGTCGATTCGCTCTTGCCGACGCAGAACAACGATTGCTATTATAAAATTTTTTTAAGATGATATGTATAATGTATTAATTTACCATTTATAATAATCTATATTTCAATTGAGGCTGTCGTGACGCGGGGGCACATAGGTGTGACTGTAATGCGACGGTTGGAGGATCGTTCCCCACTCGAGGAAATGAATTATTATTTATTAATATTTACATTTCTTCGGTCTGGCACCAAGCCAAAAGCTCGGCGTTGTGCTCTGCCACTCAATACGTAATGCCTTGAAACATTCAGGGGAAAGTGAGGAACAGAGTGTCTTAACACTAGGTTCGATCTGCCTAGTTTGCTGTGTGAGATACAGCGTATTTACTGTTGAGACACCCGATTCCTAACATATCTCTCCATTTAAGCGACATTGTGTTAAATTTGATAATGAATATATAATGTTTTTTTAATATATTAAACGTGTAAGATACTCGGAGGAATGAAATATTAAATATTTTCGTTTTCTAGCTCTGGTAACGAGGCAAAGTGCGGGGTTGCATTCCAACTATCATAATGAGAAATGGAGTGTCTTAAGATAAGATTCCCAGGTTGCCTCTGCCTACCCTGCAATGTGCAACCTAAACCAAAAATGTAAAACTATTATTAAATGATTGCATGATTTACAGTACAGTTGCCCACGACTCGGCAGGCTGAAGTTAGCTTAATAGATGCGCAGAATTGATTTTAGGATTTTTTCTTACTTTTGATTATTTCCTTCTCGAGGGAACGAAAATCTAACTTCAGCGCATATTTTCTATCTGTATACTTGTATACTCACAGAGTGTCTCTTATTTCCATCTTCGGTTTCAGTTAGGGCGGTTTGGGCAGCGATGGCAGTTTGGGCGGTCACTGCGGCAGAATCGGGGGCGATTTGGGCGGTTTGGGCGGCGTCATGTTCGCGGTAGTCCTCGTCGGTAGCGGCCGGTACTGACGCCACGCATAATATATGCTTGTCGGTTACTGGAAACGACTCGATTACCTCTGCTGGGTTGTTAGCATCTATTATCTGGAGTAGAAAAGCATAAATATCCATGAATAAGCGTGTTATGTGAAAAATACGATATTTTTTAGACAATTGAGTTTTAAAAGTACCTTTAATTAAAAAAATATTTCATAAAAAGTCATTTATTCAGAAATGTGTAAATTTCTATTCTATGAATATATCATGTAAGTTGTCTATATGTTTTTAATACTATTAATACTATTAACTACTGATCCCGCCACTGGTAGGTGCTTCATCATACCACTAATTTATTAAAGATCAAATAAAAGGCCGCAAGGGCATTGTACGAGCAATCTTGTCTTTGCCTTGACATCAGAACTTGAAATATTATTTTTTGTTGTTTAGTCTACTTATCATGGCCAGTAGTGACGCACGGGCAAGTGTGTGACTTTAAACGTGACTGGTTGTGGATTCGATCCCAACTCGAGGAAATGAAATATTTATTTAATTTCTATTTCTTGTGTGCGGGATACAGCGTGAACCAGATCGTGAGAGGCTATAGACTATATTAGTTGACGTTAATAATTTCGATGCATCGGCCTCATTTCTTTCACATGTTACACATTAACAACAGCCACGTCGTCCGTACTTTGACGAAGAAAAGTGCAATCGTTGCTTGGTAAAGATTCACTCATGTTTTAAGAACGAAACGTCAATATAACAAAAACATAAATAAAACAATAAGATTAATACAACAAGAAACTTGAAAAAATACAACAAAAGTAACAGCGGAATAACAGGAATAATAAATAAAATATCTGAAAACAATTCTCTCGTATCAATAAGTCGATCGATAGTAAAAATAACTGATATGACTCGACCGATGACAAAACGCCTCATTTTATTATAAAATGGTTGCAGTAATTGTGCTCAATACTTTGTCCTTATTAAAATTCGATTGAAGTTTTAAAATCAAGTGACTTTTGGGTGCTTTTACATGCCAAGTATTTAAAAATAATGTTTCTGGTAATGTCTGAAATATGAAAACAATGTTTATTTTTCATTATAATATTATTATTTTTTTCTCATTTTAAATTTTATAAAAATTTAAAAATATATTTTTTGAAATTATTTAGGATATCAATGATCCACAAATTTAAATCACAATTATATTAACTAGTACTTATTAATTAATCCTAACGAATCACAGTATAATAAAAGTAGTTTTTTTTTCACTGAACATCTTGTTTATAACATAAAAAAGATCCGGACCCCACTATCTTCACGGATGGCAGCAAGATTAACGAGAAGGTCGGTGCCCTCACTTGATGGAAACGGAAGGAGAAAAAAAAACAATGTTTTCATATTACGCTCATGTAGGGTGTTTCAAGCAGAACCTTATGACATCTACACCAAGGAGATGAGATCTGTGAACCCCTGTGTCCGAACTATCTTAAGTGATTCAAGACCCTCACTCCAAAGAATGTCCAACGCAGAAGGAAGTAATATAACTATCGGTATTTACCAACTAAAACAAACGAACAGCTATACTTAAAAATTTAAATACTGTTTTTCAACGATTCATGATTGTATGAGCTATACGCTGATAAGGAAATGAATGACATAATCCTCGTTCAATTACAATACGACAATTATCATAAAAAATATATAACGAATGGATTCAATACAATAACTGCTTTTCTCCACCAGTTTGTAGTTGGTACTGTCAGTGTAAATTAGGATCAAGACTAATGGGCTGTTGTGCACACATAGCTGTAGATCTATGGTATTTATGGGTTGAGATCCCAGTGCATAAATCTGCAGGTATCTGCATCTTATCATTATGAAATTAATTGTATTTTTAATGAAACTTATTTTTAAGAATGATACATGATAGTGGAATAGATTACACCAGGGTTACTAACAATGATCGTGCCGCAATCATCCTTAATAAAATTTATGGTGAGTTGTCAGGCTTAAACAGGTCACTTAATGTTTATAATTAGCACACGGGTTGTTTTTTTTATTAAACCAAATAAATAATATTTTTTTAATATATCAAATTAAAGCTCAACACTATAACACACACATGGTTGCCTAGAACATCTGTTGCAAGCAGAGGTTGCCACCATTTGAAATATTTTAATTCCGTTCCGGTTGACTATGATGTAATAGAAGATCAATTCCAAAATTAATGTTTATTAAAACTGTGCATCTGTTAATTGATGATTTTAATGTTAATTGATGATTTTAATGTTAATTGATGATTTTAATCATATTAAGCACATCACAGCACAGAAAACTTTGTAAAGATTAAATCATCCTTGTTTTTCAAGAGAAATAATGAAGTCATGATATTGAGTTTTTGCTGAATCTCTTTTCTAAATACTTAATTTGAATTATCATTTTAAAATGAATAAACTATTCAATTGAATAGATGTTTACAAATATCGGTCTCCTAAGGTATTAATTACATCATGGCTTCTTAATACACTGCAGGGTGACCATTATTGCAAATAATTTTTCAGTGGAATCTAAGAGAGTGAACCATGGCAACTGTGAAACAGTGTAGGTTTTGATTACACTATGTTAGGAATATTAGAATGATAGTAGATGTACTAACGAAAATAATTGGATATTATAATGTAAAACAGTTTCATGATGTTATATCTATTCACCACGGTATGCCGGTATTCTATTTTTATAATTTAATATTATAATAAGTGAAATGATTACATAAGTTCATTTTATAAGGCATTTTTTTAATTAATATAGTAATTCCATTTCATTCCTCAATCATCAAAATCAAATTTCATTCCATTCATCAATCGTGACTAATGAAATAATTGATTTGCCTCTTATCTCACGGCTCCGTAAACAGGGTATAGATTGGAAAGTAAGTTAAGAATTTAATTTAAAAAAAATGCTGATAAAATCAAGAACATTGTTTTTTAAATAATTATAAAGTTGTTGCCTAACCAAAACAATTAATTAACAATTCAAATGAGCGTCCTTGACTCACTTGTAAGTTATCTTATATTAAAATAAAATTAAGAGCAAATAAGTAAATCAAATTAAAATTAAGATTTTGATAAAATTTTAATCCATTGTCATCCACACTTTTGAATTTTTAAAATTGGAGATCTTAATAATTATAAGAAAGTAATAGTTAGCTTCATGCTGTATACCGCACACAGCACGGTAAACAGATGGAACCCCCACTTGCTGCCGAATTCTGGTGGCATAGCGTGTTGACTGGAGAGCGAGAGCGGCGCCGCGCTTTGCCTCGACACCAGAGCGAAGAAATGAAAATATAAATTTAAATAAATATTTCATTTCCTCGAGTCGGGATTGAACCCACAACCAGTCGGTTTTATAGTCACACTTTGTATACCTACGCCATGACTGGCCTAATAAAAATAGGATATTTTTTTTATATTATTTAATTTACCAACACCAAAAATATATTTATAATTTTTTTCTACATAGCTTTTTAAGTTTACATAAAAGACGTTTATAAAAATTAATATCTATGACATAATACTCATATGTTTTATAGTATATAGTCATCGTTGATAGTATTTGTTTTTTTTTTTAATATTGTAGAAGTCAAATTATATATAAGTTTAACTTTTAGTATTAATTTAACACACTTCGTCCTCCGCTTTCCGCCGGAATTTAAGACACTGCGTCTTGAGTGACGTAACTCAACACTAACATTTTTATTGGATACAGAATATATAATATTTTAAAATAATTACCATAACAACACCTTTGTTCTTGGTACTGGCACAAATCCATACTAGCGATGAGAGACGATCAGCGCGTCCTTGTGCCGCGCTCATTTCGTACGCTGAAAATTTTATCCATAAACAAAAAAAAATAACAACATAAAACCTTTATTATAAACTAAAAACATATAATTTACAGATTTCTTAATAAAATTTCACTTCGAAAGAATTAACTGCGATAGTTACTATTAAAAATATTTTTTTAGCTTCACGCCATGTCCCGATGATCTAGTGTTAAGACACTCCGATCCTTAAGGTGGGAGAGCGGCACAGGTCAGACTAAAATTGTAAAAATAGCAATTGTGGGTTGGATTTCCACCCAAGAGAATGAATTATTTTCATTTCCTTGCTTTAGTAACAAGGCAAAGCGCACCTTTGAGTTTCATCACAATGTCACCAAAACTGCATATAAAATTCCCCATTTTATCGGCCGGTGTCTAAACACTAGGTTCCCTCCGACTACCCCTATAAGCGTCAGGATACAGCTATAAAATATACTTACCTAACGAAACATCATCACGGCGCACACCACAATCAACGGGCGCGGCGCACAGCAACGCCATCTGCGGCTCCGACTCCGCTATGGGGCGGCAGAATACCGGTACAGGTACGGGAACCCCGCCTCTGTGGGCGGCGACCCCGCCACCAACACCACCGACCCCGGCGACCCCACCGCCCTTACACGGCAAACTCCACCCATACGCCTGTATCACATAAATAAGTATATACATATTTATAAAGTCAGTTCTTTACCTTAAGTATGTATTGTATTTCAGAGACTGTTTATCAGTTTTCATGGGTCAATGTATAAAAAAAATGATAATAATGATAATAATGATAATGATTGTAATGTATAAATGACTGTATGGAACGAGCGAATGTGTGAAGGATTATAGTCATAATAAGTTCAATTTTATAATATAACAATACGTTTCGCTCATTAGTTGTTGCTATAACCCACCACACCCCACTACGCCGTAGCTCCGCCCGCTTCAACTTCAACTTATTGTTATATTATAAACAATTTATGCAATTTTTTAATACATAAATGATGTAAGTGTTAAGTTTCATCTAAGTCCTTTTAATAAAATGGAATGAAAATGGAACAAACGCAAACTTTCACTTTTATAATATTGCGTGTTGGACGGAACTTAACGCAACGCTTCCTCACTTTTTTCCAGAGCGAGAAAATTTAAATTATATAAACAACCATATAAGTAAAAAAATCAAGTAAATATGAATTTAAGAAAATTTTTGAAAAATCAAATACCTGCGTTCTACCATCCTCTTTCCTCACGTGGGCACGAACTTGTCTGAACTGGTCCGTCCGTGTCGGAACATGTTCGTGACGGCGGTGAGTGTGCGCGTGCGAGTGTGTGTGTGAGTGATCAGATAGCTGTGTCTCTAGGAAGTCCGCTTGTGTGCGTGAGTGTCTTAGCGCGGGCTGCGGAGCTGCCACAGCTCGTAACTGTGGCGTCGATACAGGGCGCTGTGGACGCTCTGAACTGGAATATAAAAATTTTGTAATAGTTAAATATTTGTATGTATATTATTCATAGTGTTAGTAGACACCATTCGCAAATGTATTTGCATGTATATGTATTTTTTGATATTTTTGATTTGTTGATTTAACGCTATATTTCGCATAAGGCAGGGTGGGCAAACGGAATCTAGTAATAAAATAATTATAATTCATACTCCAGAATAGGAATTGAAACTAAAACCGTCATGTTTAAAGTTAAACTCAGTACATACGACATATTTATTATATACATATATTCACAATTATAGACGAGTATATACAAAGACAATCAAAATTACAAACAAGAATGGTTTTTGCGTCTTCAAATATAGAAATAGCCAAATATTATGTAATTAACTAGCATCTTAGTATTTGTGGACTTTAATAGAAATAATTGTTAACTTCCGTTTTTGTATTCGGAGAAATACTCCTATATCTTTTATATGTGGGAAATAAATATTTTGAAATAAAGTTGAAAATAAATGGTGTGGGGACATCATAGTTGTCCACATACCTAAATCCAGCCCTGGCTATCACTCACCAGCCAATTTACAAACAAAAGGTCAACTTTCTAGCAGATATAATAACTTTCTAAAGATAGCAGAATGACATAGTAAGAACCTAATCAAACTCTTCTAAAACTACTTCTGAAGTGTCTTATAAAATTACTGCTGAAGTGTCTCATAAAACTATTCCTGTATCCCTTCCAATAAAAGAAGAATCATCGAAATGTAATTTTATCATGTATAATATTGTTGGAAATTGAAAAAAAAAACAATATGGAGCCACACGGGGAGTATCAGTTTTCAAATAATAAAAGAATCATTAAAATCGGTTCACCCAGTCAAAGTCAAAGGTAACAAACATAAAAAAATACAGTCGAATTGATAAATACTTTTTTTTATCTTAGCTTTACGTTATGAACTACACACTCAGTTCTCCACTTTCTTTTCGATATCGAGAACGCATTACAACCGTCGTGTTTGCTGTAAAGCTGTCCTGAGCTACGATGGCCGTCAGCATCAAAACAAAAATATATTTTTTCATATAAACATAAATATACTTTAAGCAGATGCAAATCGCTACTTAATATAAAAATATATAGAAAACCTACAAAACAATTATCACTTAATCAAAAAACAAGAAGTTCAATTGTTTAACAATACTATAATTTTCATCAACAATTCGCATTGCCATCGTCTTTATAATACATACTATATATTCTATATATTAATACAAGTAAAAAAATAGCATATTCTATTCTATTAATGTCTTCAAAAATGTCAACAAGAGTTACCCATTGAGTAAATTAATAAAGTTGTGAGTTCGATTTCTATTTGAGGGAGTGAATTATTTTCGTTTTAGTAACTAGAAAAAGCAATCCGCAACGCCTTCAGAATTCGCCAGAAAGTGGGGTACGGAAGTGTCTTAACGGGAACGGAGTGTCTTTAAACTAGATTCTCGGGTTCCCTCTGCCCACCCTACTATGTTGTTTTGTGTGTTATATTAACCAAATTAGCAATATAATGCAAATATAAAAATAAGCCAGTCGTGGCGCAGAGGCACAAAGTGTGACTGTAAAATCGACTGGTTGTGGGTTCGATCCCCACTCGAGGAAATTAATTATTTATTTACATTTAATTACCACTCAACACGCAATGCCTGCAAAGTTCGTCGGAAAATGTGGAACGGAGTGTCTTAACACTAGGTTCCCTCTGCCTACCCTGATGTGTGCGGGATACAGCGTGAAGGTGTTTTTTTAACCTATTTTTTTAATAAATAGAAAATATATTTTTAATTAATATTCGCAATCAAGCATACTGTAATCTCATTAGAAATACTTCGCAATCTTTTCGCACTAAGATACGTATATATTGCACATCTCTTTAGTCGCTATAATTGTCTCTTTACTTAAAGTTTTTTTCTTTATTCTCTGTTCAATGTTGTTTCTCTTAAAACATATTATTTGTGGCACAGCATGTGACTGTAAACGCGACGTTTGTGGGTTCGATCCATACTTGGGGGTATGAATTATTTTCATTTCTTCGCTCTGATAACTAGGCGTTAACTCGATCGACGCTCCGCCACAATATCTCGATGATTATGGGAAAATCGAGAACGAAATGTCTTAACACAGTTTTCTATACACCTATCCTGCTTTATACACTGAAACTATACACCAATAGACAAAAAAGAAACAACATGGCGCCTCAACATTACCTGAATAAGTTACTAAAGAACTTCCAAATACTCTGCTTGCTCTTCTTATCAATGGACGTATCCTGCATGCGGGTCGCACGCATCATCTCGGTCCACCGCACTGCATCTTGGAGTTCCATAAACCTCTCCTTATACTGATTGCGTTCCATCAACACTCGGGCCATTTCAACTCGAGTGAACTTCCTGCGTTGAGCCATTGGTACATCTGCTTCATCGTCGTTATCCCGCGACGGTTCACGCACGGCTTCACGCAGAGCACGCACTTCCTCTTCGAGCGAGGCCACTCGGGCCCTTAGTCGTTCGCGCGCGGCGCTTAGTGCGCTCACTTCTTCACGCAATATCTCTTGTTCACCAGTTAATTCATCAACTTTAACTATCAGATCATCTTTGACTACGTTCAGCGCATTTTTAGTCGCTAGCAACTCGTTATTTTCCAATATAAGATTTTCGACTTCTTTGCCCATGCCTGGAATTTACAAGATAAGAATTATTAACACTGACACAAACAAACACACATACTACAGCCACCATAGCCATCTACCACGCGTACCAAACATAAATATTTAGCGAAAAAAAGAGATAATGATATATACAAAAGCTTGTGAAAGATATGATGAGAAAATTAAAATAATACAGATTTAAAAAAAAGGGGAACAGATAAAATATATTAAAATAAAACGACTTACCGAAATAGTTATCGTTAACTGCATGCCGATGCAACGATTGTTAGAACGCATGGAAATAGAACAAACTGAATTAATTATTAGTTCGGGATCTATAGCGAAGAAAAGTAAAGGAGAAATCTAGTACATTTTAATATTAAAAATAACATTCATAATACTATTATTAAAAAAAAAGCCTATTGGGACATATTTAATACACATATAATATGAGGATACAGGAGATAAGGAACAAAATGACGGCAAATAAATTAAAGATGAATATTATCACTACAGTACGGTCGACTAATAGTGGCCACCCTAAAGTTAGTTAATCTTGCTTAATTAAAAAAATATATAAAACGTAAAGAAATTTCTAAAATCAAAACTGCGCTGCCTGAGACAGTTAATTTCAGGGCGGCCATGACTCGTCGACCGTACTGTAAACACGTATACTGTAAGTAACTTACCAGAGGACGCGTACTCGCCGGGATGCACCCAGCTGCCTGCAACCAGAAACAACGTGGCCGTCAATCACACACACATAACTATGTATACATCTCATGATTTGCTGAACAAATGGACATAACATTTTATACTAAAATTGTATGAAGCGAAAGCTTTAAAGCTGAGCAAGTGTTTAATAATAGGTACAGTAAGGTCGATGAGTCGTGGCCGCCCTGAAGTTAGGCTTTCTGAACTTTTGCTCATCGTTTACCCGGGAACAAAATGATCAAAAATAAGAAAAATTCTTAAATCAAAATCAAATTTGCGCAGCCATCTATAGATATTAATCGGCCGTACTGTACATGATAGTGTGTGTGTTAGTGACTGACCGGTGATGTCTGCGCCGTCGTCACCGTCGGCTATGCCACCATCCGTGTCGTGGAAGGCTAACTCTTGGTATAGAGTGTTTCCGCTTCGCTTTTCGCTCTTGGTCTGCGACCGACCGGTCGTCGCTGTGGCCGCTGTAGGCGTCACTGGCGATGTCGCCTACACAGTATATCAAATAAAAATATTGTTCATTGAAACGTAATGAAGTGATCGATAAACGATAAAAATTTAAATGATCTTATTCAAATGATCGATAAATATCAAAATATTCTTAATTTAAACGTGATAAAATTATGAACGATAAAAATCTAATATTAAATGTCCTTTATTCAAATACGATGATGGGTGCAAAACAAAATCAAAATACTCTTAATTCGTATCTGATGAATGAAGTTCGATGGAAGTAAAAATCGAAAACTCCAATAAGAACTTTAGAAAAACGTCAGTAATGTCAGTCCTAACAGCTACAACCATCTTTGAAGACAGTTCTACTGACATATTAAATATTATATTTGTGTCAGTACACATCATTACCATTCTGCTATGTGGTAGAAGACAACAAATGCGATGCACAACACTGTATAGAGTGCGAATGATCTCTCAATAAGCATACGATGTGTAATATTAACATATTAATACACTAGCGACCCGCCCGCGGCGATAAATTGATATAACTTTTCTATTTATGAACCGATTGAAATAAAAAAAAACTAAACATTAAAAGAAGTTTATCAAAATACATTAGTTAAAATAGCATTTAAATCAGTTAAAGGTTTAAGCTGTTTCTGAGGTTCGCCAGTAAAAACAAACGCACAGACAAACAGATAAAAATTTGAACAAATCATGTTTTAGCTTCTATGACACTGATAAATGCCCCAAAAAATATTTTCTCATACGTCTCCTAGTACAGATATCGATCAGTTACATTTTCATTACATGTATGTATAGTTAGAATGACAACAGGTTACATATACGTAACCATTCAGTTGAGTGGCACTCATCAAGCAATCATCCTCAATCATCAATTCCTAGCGGGTGTTCGTGGAACATAGGTATATTAAGTAGTTACGCAGTCGTGTTTATAGACGCCGCGCCGCCAACGTGGGAACTTCTTATACGGTACGCAACCAATTATGAAATATATTTTGTTAGGTACTTTCCCGTATAGCAGGATAAGCAATAAAAACAATTGTTTAGACACTCCATTTACTATTTTCAATAGTAGAGCTTAACGCCGCACCTCGTCTACTAGATAGAGCGTGGAAATAATCGCATTTATAGTCAGATTTTCTCATTGCATTGCAACCAGCCTTAATATTACATGTATCTAATTTTGCTTATAAAAATATATTTGGCATTATAAAATCGTACAAGTTACTACTTAAATAAGGAAATAATATAATAATAATAACAAATTAACAGATTGCTTTAATTTCATTTAAATAAAAAAATTAAATTAGCTTCACGCTGTATCCCGCATACAGCAGGGCATGCAGAGGGAACCTAGTGTTAAGACACTCCGTTCCCCACTTTCTGCCGAATTCTGGAGGCATTGTGTGTTGAGTAGGCCGCGCTTTGCCTAGACACTAGAGCGAAGAAATGAAAATATAAATTTAAGTAAATATTTCATCTCCTCGAGTGGCGATCGAACCCACAACCAATCTGTTTTACAGTCACACTTTGTGAAAATACGCCACGACTGGCCTAAATTAATTATTGATTAATTAAAATTAAAATAAAAACTGTTTAAATTAATTTTAAGTGAAATAAAAATCATTATGATACAGCTTAATAAAAAAATCAACTCACACTCATATATTTGAAATATGAAGAAAATACATGAAAAACACATTAAAATCCTTACAAATTTTATTAAACACAACAAACAAAACAAAAAAACAACAACAAAATAAATAAAATAGAACATCAACCCAAATAGCATAACCTGACCTGACTGTGTTGAGTGATGGGGTCGGTCTGATGCGCGCGTTCAACAGTCCTAGCGGCTGCAAGTTCGGCGCCTAACGCCGGAGACCTCGAAGGCGGCGATGGCGGCGAAGGCGGCGAGGGTGACAAGCTGCCTGCACTGCCGCCCAAGCTATCACGCTCTGCCGCCTCTAACGACGCGAACCCGAAGGACACGGGTCCCGAAGACCTCGCGCCGCCCAGTGTTAAACGCCCCCGCGCCTCGCCCCGTTCTCCCGCAGTACTTAGGAGTAGTTTAGTCCGCTCCATATAGTCCATGTGCGTTTTGAACAGCTCCGTGTAACGTTCGTGCAGCTTTGCATATTCCTAAATATAGACACAAAAAAATTATTCAAATAATTATATAAATAAACTTTTGTAAGTACTGTAATGTAATGGTTATTGTCAAATAAATATAAAGTAATCACCAGATCGGCAAGTAGTTTTAAAATGAAATCTATAATACAGATCCATACTATATTCTTTGTTTTCTCCATACAATGTGGTATTGGCAAAGAGATTAGTACTTAACTGGCAATCTCTCAACACCAATAATTGAAGAGTTTGTTTTGTTAAGCATGCCAATCTTAGACAGAATTAGGACCAGTAGAGTTCAAATTGAAAGATTTTTTTTTGTGTTGGATAGTTCATATATAAAGGAAGGCTACAGGCCAATTGTCAATTGTTTTGATGGAACTTTCCTATTTTGATTTGCATGTAAAACATATTTTGTATATTTAAAACAGTTAAGACATAAATAACTTTAAACAACAAACTATTGAAACTATATAAATTACCTTTTTAAGTTCGTTTTCTCGCTCCTCCAATCGGCTGGCGTGGTCTAAGGAGTTCTTGTATTTCAGCTCGAGCATGCGGACTATACTGTCCAATGCTTCTAACCGCCCAGTCAGATCTTTTCTTTCTCCTTCATAATGATCTTCAGACTCCAATAACTATTAAAAAATGTCTTAATAACTATTCAATTTTATGAACATTCAATATTATTTTTTTTCTCAAAAACAATAATGTTGAACTATTTTATTTCTATTTTTTTCAGCTTCACATTGTATCTCAAATATAGCAGGGTAGGCATGAGAAACCTTGTGATAAGTCACCACTTTTCTAGTACCTTGGGTGTTGAGTGGCTGAAATTATTGCAGTGCTTTGTCTGCTTACCAGATTAATGAAACATTAATATTTCATTCCCCCGAGTATAGTCAGGTGCTATCCCATTGCACCACAAGTTTTTTTATTAAAACTGCTATTCAAATGGGAAGTATATATTTTTATTTAGTTTAGTATGTACTAATCAAAAGTAATTCACTTAAAATTAATTTTGAATACTAATAAGGGAAGAAAATTACAAATCTCATCTGAAGATATTTGTGTAATGTTATTATTAGGCAATATATTGAGCAAGAATATAAAAGAATGTGGTTGTTTACCTTGAGATTCAGATAACACAGTGGGTGACACATAATACATAAATTATTTAACAATTTCCACTATAATTAAAACATGATCACAATAAATGAACAATGAAATATATGAAACAAAGATTTGTGAATGACTGCCTGAAATCATTTTAAATAGCCTTGTAAGCGAAACAAAGGAAATTGAATCAAGGTCTACAGTATTTTAGTGTGAAAACATCATTCACAAGTTACCTTTTGCTCCGAATGTTTCCTGGCGGACTTTTCGCGCTCGTATTGTGTAACAAGTTGTTCGTTGTCCTCGCGCAGCAGCTCCAGTTCGACCTCGTGCTCCTGGTTAGTCTGGTAGGCAGAGTCCAGGCACTCCAGTACGTTGACCAGCAAAGGCATCAACGTCTTTACTACGTCTTCGTCGTATCTCGCTATCATCTTTTCGAATTCTTGATAAATACTACCTGCGAGGGATTGAACCTTCTCCGACATCACTACATGGCTGTCTTCGTGAGTGCCGTAGATGGTCTCCGCCGTGGCGTAGCCACTACTCGCACTATCGTCGAAATTCATGATCGAAAGCAAGGAAAGACCTATCGAGCTACAATTATCATCGGCCGCGACAACTACTAAATTTTACGCGAAAACATGATTAGTGAAATTGTGTACAATATTGTACGATGACGCGATCGTATGCTATTTTAATAAATTATTGTATAGTGCATAACGTTGTTTGTCTAAATAGTATCACCTAAATAGATATAAATATGTAGAGTAAGAGAGAAAAGAATACAGAGTAATCACACCATTTGTTTGATTGACGTATATTTGCTGTACTGCAAAGAAAAAAGTTCGATAACGATTGACGTTGGAACCGTTTCCGGACATAGACAACCGTCCTATCCGCCATCCGGATTTACTATTTTTGCTTATGATAAGATTATTATATTTTTTTATACAAAAAATACTTTAAAAATATTTTGCTAATTTATATCCTTCTTTAAAAACTCTGTAACGAATCTTGTACAAGTATTTTACAAATGAAGCTTTCATTTGATATCCACACTAGGTGGATAGTGTAAAAATTTATATTCCGCAATTCTTCTGCAGCGACCATTTTGTATAAACAACAATATTGATTATATATTATTTAATCGTCTTCAGAACTGAAGTCGTAATCCAAATTCAGCTGAATCGAACACTAGAAAGTGGATCAAATTTAGCTTGCAAAATTAAAAAAAAAAACAACACTTACTATTACATAATTTATAACTGCATATGAATTTAGTCAAACGAAATTGAACTTCGTTCATCTTAAGTAAAGAATACACCTTCAGATCACAAACATATGCATACTTCATATAAAATCTATTTTCGAGTCTAAATCAAACAAGCTAACGTTACAAGTGATATTATGTTTTTCATACCGACATGGTGACATGATAACATTTATTGTTTCTTAATTGTTAATTCATTATTTGTTCATTAAAAAATAATTATGTTGTTTACGTGGAATTATTAACTGTAGGAATAAATAATTAAAAAAACATTTTGTATAGATGTTAATGTTATAGACACAGAAATACAAATAAAACAAGAACAAGATATGGATGAAAACAAATCGTGGAACATTAATATACTTAAAAAGAATATTAAATATGAAAAACGTTCTTGAATCTTTCTAGATATGAAGTGAAATTTTAAGTAAATTGTTAAACTTACATATAGAGATTATGGGATACAGCTTAAAGCAATTTATTTTATTTTTATTAAAACTATGATATATTATATACAATCTACAAGTATCCGAATGGCTTTGGCTGACGTATACACACTGACGTGCCGTTATGTCAGTCGTTGCTTGTTGTCAACGCATCGTTATTAGTTTGTATGTCAAATTAGAAATTAATAGTTCCTATTCCTTTTAAATATATTTTTTTATGAAATAACTAATACAATTTACTAATATTGATTTAATACTTGTGTGTATGTACCCCTATTGCTTTAATATAAACAGTATACAATTATAGAAGAATATTTTGGTTAATATTATAGGCGTCAGCATGCCTAAAGAGAAATCTGTAATTGTGGCCTATATACTGTGGTTATTCGGTGGTTTATTCGGCGTGCATCATTTTTACTTGCGCCGTGATAGACATGCCTTCGTCTGGTGGACAACCCTTGGGGGTTTCGGTATCGGGTGGCTGGGTGAAGTGTTGCGGATACCTCGGTACGTTAGAGATGCCAACGAAGATCCTCAATACATACAAGAATTGGTAAAAAGGATGCTCCAAAACAAGAAGGTGGGTACATTATTTTAATGCACATTTTGTCTTATTTTGCACTTGCTTGTTTAATAAATTTTGATATTGGGCACTTTTTATTTTTTTAGATACTTAGGTAGAGCTAAACTTATGTTTTTATTTTTTCTTTACTTATAAATCTTCTTTAATTTAGTGACTAGAATTAATCTTCTAAAAGTCTTTTCTTTTACATATTATAAGCGGAGCTCTATGGTGAACACAAGTCTATGCTTATATTTTAAAATACTCTTTAACATATTGCAAACATTGCTGTAGCAATGGAACAGCCTTCAAAAAAAGCACTTATAGTTTTTAAATGTTCTGTGTACATAAATAACATACAACAATGATATACTTTGAAACATTATTTTATTCTATACTTCTAAACATACATCTTAATTCTTCCTTAATATTTATTAGTATTTTAATATTTTTTTTTATTAAGTAATGGTTATTAGTCTATGTATTAATTGCTTTATTGTTCTATTCTATAAAGGATCAACGTCAGGGCGATGGAAGTTGTTGGTTGAGGTAAATAAAAAAGCATGTTTTATGTGCATTGAAATGTTTGGCTTTTTATTTATATTGATTATTTATTATATATATTATATAAGCAATAAAAAAGATATTGGGGAACCTAGTATTCTACACTCTGATCCTCCCTTTCTTTCTCAACTTTCATGATACAGCTTGTAGATTGGTCTCAATGCAAGACATTGTCTACCAGAGTGTGAAAATGAATAATTAATATATAATCATTCCCCCAATTGGGGCTCAAACCCACTAATGTTGTGTTTCAATCTGACTGCCCCTTTCATTGATATGACAATTTCAATTGAAATAAATTATAAATTGTACTTGCACATTCATTTTATAAATGTAATAAAACACATTACTTATTAACAAAGAAACTTGTAGTGTCTTACTATTTTTTTTATTGTTAATTTATACTAATAACAAATTGCTAATTTATACTATATTTATTATATATACAGTCATAACAATTTTACAAACTAATATAGTACTGACTTTAAAGAGGTACAAATTACAAAGCTGCTAATGAGTGGGCTTATTTATATTTTTCTTGAAACATTCACCATATCTATTTATGTTGATTTATAGCATTGATTAACTAATATGTATGACAAAAGTGAACTAAATAAGAAATATAATATGAACCAATTAAATGTACAGTACAGTCGACAAGTTGTAACTGTCCTGAACTTAGGCTTTCTGAACTTTGCACATAATCTGGACAATGCTTCACCCATAAAGAAAATGATCAAAAGTATGAAAAATCCTAAAATCAAATCTGCTCAGCCATCTACAGCCAACTTCAGTGGTTACAACTTATGGACTGTAATGTATATACCTGTTGCAACTTGTCTACTAATATCTGTTCCACCTCAGCCTGGTTGAGGCCAAGGTGCTTGCTCTTCCAATATATAAATATAAACATGGAATCATTGCTGATAGTATTCTCGAGATAGTCTTTGTAAAATTGTAACTTATTTCCACTCATTTTGTTGGTTAATGGTAAAAAATTTTGATATTCAATTATTTTTCTGTTTTATATTTTTAGTATGTTTACACTTGATCACTTAATATGATTAAAATATAAAAAATAAAAAAGCAGTTTCTCATTGGAAGTATAAAAATGTATGTAAAGTAATAATAATTTAATTAGAGTACTTTGCTACAATACACAGATTGGAAACATAGTGTACACAATGTCTAAGTAGACAACTGTCTCTTTTATTATAATAACTCACTTAAGACATTTCTAGTTTTGATATATGTGGTAAGATGGCTTCTTTCCGTAAATTATGATTGTTTGTTTCATTCATTTGAGGGGTTTCAGAGGCACTGCGTATGTAATATGTTACATTTGCAAGTAAATTGAACCATGTTAATATTTCATAATGACTTACTTATTTATTGTAATGAATAACAGAAAAAAAATTTGTAAATATTTGTCAAAAAATCTTTGATTTTTATTATAATTTGAATAGAGTAGGTCATTGCTATATAGCAACGAAGATATATTGATATTGACAAGTTACTGTTAATAAATGTGTTGTTCCACAGCCTCCATTCTCCATCAATCGTTTCTCTGGCATGATGGTGGTTGCCTACTCATGGGGGCAGATGATGATGCTGGCCATCCCTCCTGATGACTTCTGGGGCATTAATTTTAGATACCTGAATCTCCTCGTGCCTTTTGCTGTCGCCATCGGTGAGCATGCATTTAACAAATTAAATTCATAATTCATTTATTTATGATTTTAATTTATTAATATTTATGGTCTTAATGTATTTTTCCCAAAATTGGCATTGCGTGAATGTTAATAAATAAAAGAAGATAAAAAATAGAAATGTATATGTATAAAACCCAGTTTAAATAGTTAAAAACAAATTGAATAGATTATTTGTTGTGTACTGCAGGTGTGTGGACAGTGGGTAACATAGGGCGAGAGCGTGGTGGGTTACGCTGGGCGCTAGCTGCCGCATACGTGGCCTACCCCGCTCGCTACTACCTCTACGACGAAAGCCTATGGCTCACCGCTGTCGTACTTGCCTCAGCCCTCGCGTTCGATTCCTTCTCTAAGGAATGGCGCCGCACACCTCCACGCAGACGCAGCGTTGTACGCCGAGCTGCAATACTGGTTGTATGTGCTGCGCTTTACGCCGCGTTATGGTGCGGCTATTTGTATTTCCACGGCACAGTGACGGACAGCGAGGGCGACGAGGTGCCGATATACGAGGCGTTGCATCATTTCTTCACCAGCCCGTGGTGGTTGGATGTTCAACAGTGTGTTGCGGATACGTGGCGTTATGCGCAGCATCATGGCTGGTATGAAGTGTGGAGGCAGATGGTGGACCTGTCAGATCCTCGCGGTGAACGTCATGCCTTGAGTGTGCTAGGGCTGAATGCGGGCGCGGCTCAAGCAGATATCACGGCGCGTTGGCGGCGTTTATCGCGTGACTACCACCCGGACAAAGTGCGTGCAAAAGACGCGGTTGAACGCCGCCTAGCGCACGACCGTTTCGTTGAAGTACAGCGCGCATATGAGGTACTCTCCAGCAGTAAACACCGCCGCGCACGCCGCAATAAACGAGACAACTCCGACAGCGCCGACACTCCTGACACTATACACGTGTAGAGCTGAGAGTGGCGAGAGATAGCACCCACATGCATTTATGATGCCAAATGTAAGTTAGGTTGTGGTCGATGATAGAAATTGTGCATTTTTTAAAATATTTAATCTCATATATTATGTATGTGTAAGATTGTTTTTATAATTATATTTTTACGTTTAATTTCATATGAATCTCTATTTATAATATCAGCAGCGAATCTAATACTATGAAATAAGAGATGTTAGGGATGGAGCAGGTTGTACCTGGACACGGATACGGGGTACAGATATGAGAACACAATATCAGTTTTGGATAACGTCGGTTAGGGATATTATTTTTTAATAGTAGTAAATTTATTATTGAATTTTTATTATATATCGTATATGCTGTTTGCAAGACTGACATAATTCTTTGTTGCTTATTTTATTCTAGTATGTTGGTTTGGCCAGGCAAAAACCTGCTATAACAAGTCATGGGACATTCTTGCAAACAGCAAATATGAATAAAATAAAAAAATACACTAAATTCGAAATTATGCGAAACTTTTATGTCATATCTTGTTACGGTTACGGTTTTTGATTGTTTATATAGTTTCGGTTACGATTACGGAGCTCCGTAACTCCGTCCTTGTATACCACAATGTTAGTACATAAGTTTGGGTCACGCGAGCATACTCGTCTGGTCCTCCTTCCGTCCGATTTTTTTTGATTGTAGTTTATTTTAATTTAGAATCTATTTTGAATTTGTATTTTTCTGTATAAGTATAATATTAAATTATATTAAATCAATTATTAATGTTTTTTTAATTGCACATTTCAAAATTATGTTTAAGTTGATCAGTGACCCAGTATTATATTTCCTCGTTCTGACAATAGGACAAAGAAAGGCCGTCGCGGCGTTGAGGTCCGTCTCTCCACACGTAATGCTAGAATTGGGGAATGCGTGGGGAACCTATGTTCCCTTTGTCTATCTTGCTGTATGTGGGTTACAGCATGAAACTAATAAAAAAAGTATGTCTCACTAATCACCTAAAGAATTATGTGTTGCAATTCATAACGCATTAAAACATTGCCTTCACATTCTCTATAATTAAAAGAAATATGTAAGGAATTTATTTGTACGTGTTTATGTTTACTGTACTAGATAGTTAATAATATTGAGGCTGCCGTGGCGCAGTGGAACAGCGCTGACTTTAAACGTGTGCGTTGTAGGTTCGATTCACACGGGAAGGAATGATTATTTTCATTTTACCGCTCTGGTAGACACAAGACGATTTTAGTTCCGCAACTCAAAACGCAATGTCTCGGATTTTGGGCGGCGTGTGGGGGAAACGGAGTGTATTAGCACTAAATTCCCACTTTCTAATTTGCTGGCTATGACTATGGAGAAAAGCAGTTTTTTTTAAGTACCTACTATAAATACATTTTGCGAAATTAACATTTTATCGATGTGACGTTGCGAATGAATTTATATCAATAATGAACGCCACTGCGACGGTAAATAATAATTAGTTACATGACAATCATGTGCATTATTGTTTTTAGTGACGACACTTAAGTCTTATATAACTATAAAATAATTATATAAATATAAAATATTTTATTAGTTTCACCCTGTATTCCGCACATACCAGGGTAGGCAGAGGGAATCTAAAATATTAGTTACTCTCCAATCCCATAACGACACTTCCGTTCCTCACTTGGCGAAACTCAACGCCACGTAATTCCTCGTTACGAGAGCGAAGAAATGAAAATATTAAATATTTAATTTCATGTAGGAATCGAAACCACAGCCGCCGCGTTTAAAGTCGTAACCTTGTACCACTGCGCCACGACAGCCTAAAAATAAACATTATTTTCATTTCATAAGAAAAATAAATAGATATATGTATGTAAATAGTTATTTATTGTAGTATTTTTAATTCAATAGATTTTATAGTATAAACCTATATTAAATATAAATATTGATATTAAGTAAAAAAAAAAATTGAAACAACTACTGCCTGAAAACTTACACCAGCTGCCAGCTGAAACACCTCACGACAATACTCTATGATCTGCGTCTACTAATATTATAAAGTTGATGATTTTGGTTGTTTGACTGAACTGATCTCAGGAACTACTGGTTCGAATAGATGTTCTATGGGTTGTATCCATTTATCGTAGTAGGCTATTAAAATATAGGCTTAGATATTTAATCACGTTAATCAGGTCAGTGACTTTGGGCATTTTGAATGTAAATACAAATAAATGAAAACGTATTATAGTGCTTTTATGTACTAGTTGTTATTTCTATTGGATCATGCGAGCAAAGCTGCAGTTAAAAGCTAGTCTGTAGCATACTCACATAAGTGCTAAGGCGAATTTTTATGGAATATTATTAAAATAGTTTTTTTAATATTTTTTATTCTATTGCTAAAATTAAGATAGTAAGATTGTTGTTTGTACTTTAATTATAATTCCATCGCTCTGGTAAGAAGTCTAAACGCGGTGTTGAGCTCTGCCAAGCAACACACAACGTCTTTAAAATTAGACGGTGCGTGGGAGACGGAGTGTGTTAACACTAGGTTCCCTCAGCCTACCCTTTTAATTGTCGGATGCGGCTTGAAGATTTTCATTTGCTAAAATATTAAACTACTTTTTTATATGCGGAATACAGTATTAAATTAGAGAAAATGTATTAAAATCTAGATGGGGCACGGTGGAAGAGGCAAGATATGTTATGGTATATCCATTTACATACTAAAACAATATGTAACTAAATAGTGATAATATCTTGACTTTTTTTATTGCGTATTAATTGTTTCTTTTTTTCAATTTAATTTTATTCTATCCGCTTGAACTATACTAGTATTTGCTTACTAATCTAAATTAGTTTCATGTTCTAGTAGCACTGTAATTAAATAATTTTAAAGACAGTATCCATACATTTCAAACTAAAATATGTAACAATTTTGTTGAACAAAAGATTTTATATTCATATAAGTAACTTTTTTATTTATGAACCAATTGAAATAAAATCAACACTAAACGAAGTTTGTCAAAATACAATAGTTGTTTTTAAATCAGTTAAGTTTCCAAGATGATCGTGCACAAACTCACAAACCGACAAACACAAAAATTATAAAATTATTGTTTTGGGTTCTAATACATTGGTACATGTCCGCAATGATAAATGCTCTTTCAAATATCTTCCATGTACAGACAGCGGTCAGAAAGATATACTTCACGCCAAAACACCGTTTGGTCCTGTATAAGGCTAGGTTCGGCCTCATATGGAGTACTGTTCTCATCTCTGGGCTGGTGCACCCCAGTGTCGGCTTAATCAATTCGATCGCATACATCGTAGAGCCGTTGGGGACCCAATGGTCTGTGAAAGGCTTAACACTATCGCTTTGCTTAGAGACTTCTCTTCGATGTGCGTTCATGGAAGCAGGAAGGAGCGGAGCGTAGATTTGAGTAGGCTCTTGACAGACAGACAGACGGACGGACGGATGGACGGACGGACAACAAAGGGAAATTATGACGGTTCCTTTTTTATTTTAAAGGCTGAAGTCCAGGCCCCCTAGAAAATATCTCTAGATAAGCTAACGTGTGTGTTCTTTACCGCATTTATCATGGTGAGTATTCTGGGTAACTGTTTGACCTGTTACCTGCCGCCGAATTTCCGAACTGCAAAGTACGTCACAAATTTAAATACCATCCACACCATCTGAATACGCGGCACTCCACTGTTAGGAACTTCCTTTCACGTGCCGCGCAACTGTGAAATGACTTACTTGCGGCAGTGTTTCTAGGTCAATACGAACTGGGTACCTTTAAAAAGCGCCTCTATCTCCACCTTAAAATCCGACAAAACGCATCTGTAGATAATCTGGGCACGGGGTCGTGGGCGGCGGTGATCGCTGACTACTATGATTATAGATGTCACGTAAAAGCTGAATTTATTTGTAAGAATACTTATAAGGTCAATTTATTTTCCCTGAGCTTATCATGTTTCTATTTAAATCGTATAAAAAATCCTAAGGCCAGTCGTGGTGAAGTGGCACAAACGAGTAAGTGAGGATTGATTCTCACTCGAGGAAATGAAATATTTTATTATTCTTCACTCTGGTATCGAGACAAAAGCGCGGTGTTGAGTTCCGCCACACAACACGCAATGCCGCCAAAATTATCTACCATCTATATGCGGGATGCAGCGAATTTGGAAAAAAATCTTCATTGAAATGAATAGAATTATAGATTGTAATTAACATAATAATTTATATTAGACGTGCCAATATTAGAAGGCATATTTATATTATACATCAATTCATTATCATATATTTATTTGTTTATACATCTATACAAGTATCCAATGGTACCTCCTTTATTAACAAAGTAGTGTAGGCAGAGAGAACCTAGTGTTGAGACACCCCGTTCTCCACTTTTCGCCGTATTTTTGCAGGCATGTGGGTTTGAGTGGCGGAACTCAACGCCGATCCTTTTGCCTTGGTGATAGAGTGAAGAAATGAAAATATTCTTAAATTGTAATTCATTCCATCGAATGGGGATCGAACCCAAAACCGTCGCGTTCAGTCACACACTTAAGGCCCTGCACCGCGACGGCCCAAATCCTTTATCAAACTATTTAGAATTTTGAGTTATAATAAAACCGATGAACGTATAGACTATTAATCCTCCAATGCGTCTTTTACTTTGCCGCAGTCGGGTAAAAAATATCGAAGAAAAATTTAAAACTATGAGTATTAGTGTAGTTATATGATTAGTTTCATATTGTTAGAATATTCAAAAAGAAAAATAAATGAAATTTAAATAGCTTATAATGATCATTATTTTTTTAACCATATAACATCAACCCATAACGATGAGATGAAGCCGTCGCGTCGTAGCGGTAGGAGCGTCTCACTGTAGACGCGACGATTGTGGATTTGATTACCGCTCGGAATTAATTATTTTCATTTTCTCGTTCTGTTTAGCCTATGCCTTTTTAATGCATTCCGTTTTAGTATAAGTTCTTCATATTTGGCATTTGGTGCATCAATAACGTAATTGCATCTTTATTTTAAAACTTAAATATGACAACGTATGCGGAATCACTTTAAAAAATTAAATTGTGTCTCCTGTAATAATAAAAAAATAATGGAAATACGTCATTGTTGCAGCAAACGAGCGAAATGCTCTGTACTGTTGCATGGGGAAGTAAAAAAACAATAAATTACAATATTCATTTTTATTTGTTTTATTAATTAAGGTACTTGTACCTGGAGCTCATCACAATTATCTACAAACGTGATCGCGCCCGTCTCCCGCCCGGGACTCAATGACTGACAGACGACGCACAGACGAAACTACGCGACGTAGCATGCTGAAATTTAGTATGGAGGTTTTTTGAAGAGTCTAGAGGAGAAATAAGAGAAGATTGTTTGAAATTGTTGATATATTAAAACAGAACGCGGGGATGGGAGACGCGCGGACACTCTGGCCGCTTCATTTAAGTATACATAATATATTTAATATTTATTCTGATAATAATTTGTGGCGCTTACGTTACACAAGAGTCGAATGTGACAATCACAATACAATTACAATTTATATATTACATGAAATGGCACACTTAGTACTACGTTCTAACGCTCGTGCTCCCCACCAGCAGCACCAGCACCGCGCATGCAGCCGGTGCCAATGTCACATCCGTCATACTCGTATATTTCATTTATTAATCTATACAATAATAATAATAATAATAATCAAGTAATTATTTACATTATACATGGCAAACGATAGTTTGGTCTACTATTACGTGTATACAATCCATCCTGTCTCGATTAACAACTACTCTCAGGTAAAGTGGGCATAAACTTTGAGCTACAAACACCTTCGTCTAAACGTATACTACCATATAAGGTATTAACTAATCTATATAGTATTTTACTCAAGTAAGTTAAGTCAGTAAAGTCAGTCATTCAATGATCCCTTATCTTATATAGCGTAATTTGGAGTGGACTCTGGAATGTACAGGCAAGATAAATTGACGTTAGAGCTACTGGTTTATTTTGGCAAGTTTTGCTGTGATCGAGCGAGTGTTCTGCGAATCAGTGACGATGCGAGCCTAATCT
Source organism: Heliconius himera (assembly GCA_021202915.1). NCBI lineage: Eukaryota > Metazoa > Arthropoda > Insecta > Lepidoptera > Nymphalidae > Heliconius > Heliconius himera. Next base: position 83,574 of record JAJHJA010000451.1, read on the forward strand.
AATGTTATTACAATAGTGAATAGTTGTTCCCTTTTGGTCAGTGAACTCTTAAGCACCTGCTAGGTGTGGTGACAGGTTCACTTGAGGTTAAATCAAAGCATACATACATATGTAAAGTATAGCGCGATTGTTAAACATCTGGAGATAAAACGTCTATAACCGAAATATATTTAAATGTAATTAAACTAATTATCACAGTTATAAAATTAAAATAACATTTGCTTATAATAATTATACATTCGAAAAACATAAACATAGCCTTTCTTATACTAAATTAATAAATAACTTATAATTTGCGAGGCGCTTCTTTGATCAAGCGTCTCGTGTGAAAAAATTTATACAAATTATAGTTTCAACAGTTTTTACAATAATTAAGTAAATAAAATAACAAAACTGGTTCATAATTATAAACAATCTAGTTTTAAGTTTTCACAACAACTAACACTAGCCATTGCATAATGGCACGAGGATAACACACGGTGAGCTTCCCGCGCGGCGTACACGCGCGACGTACATGCGCGGCGTACACGCGCGACGTACACGCTTGCCTACACGGTCGTCTCGTTGCGGCGCAGCGGCTGCAACTCGCGCTGCAAGTCGTTGTAGTACTCGTGGTCGGACATGGACTCCTCCTCCACGGAGCGGTGCGGCAGGTAACGGCTGCTGCACACCAGCTCGGGTGGCGCGCCGGGACAGGCCTCACTCGCGCTGGGCCCGCTTCCGACGCTCACGCCACTTGCCTCAGCCGAATGTATTGCGTCCGGTGTCTCGGGCTCTGTAGGGATACCGAGCGTTTGTGAAGGAATGTTTTGCTCCGACATGAGATATTCCGGGTTATCGACACATCTCTTTGATGCCAGGTATCCGGTGTAACAAAGATCCTTAGGATCCTGCCCCTCGGTGCTCTCGCCTATGAGGTCCATATAGGCCGAGGCGTTTTGGGTATGCTGAGGTGAGGGCATGAGATAGTCGTCTTCGTCAAGTGGCAAATTTAATTTTAAATTTCCTACGTGCGCCTCTTTTGCTTTAGACATATTTACATCTATGCAATCCGGCCTCATTCTCATAGGGTCGCTGCAATATCTCGAGCTCGAACTCTCCGAGGCGCTGACGCCGTGGTTATAATAATGGCGCAGTTCAATGGCTTCTTGATTACCGGAGTTGTTGTATCTTAAAAGGTCACGATCCCAGGAGCCTGATCTATTTGAATTGTCTATTATAATGCCTTCCTGGCCGGTAGTGTTATTGGTCCACGTTGCGCAGGCCTTGATGGCCTGTGGCTCAGCACCGACGGTACATGTAGTGTTAGTAGTGGCAGTCCCAGCATTGGACTTAAATTTTGGCTGCAAGTACTCGTCTGCTTCTACTAGCGGCTCAGGACCATCCATCGCCGAGGAAAGGGTTCTTATTAGCTCTTTTTCATCCTGAAATTGAAAACAACACACGTTAATAATAATTTACTTTATGTCTATTACTCATGCCTATTAACAAAATAAGTGTTCAACGTTTTTTTTTGTTTATTCTAAGTAATCGTTTTGTTATATTTCGAAAAACAATGACTTCATGTCCCTGTAGTTTGATTAAAACAAACGCTATATTCAAAAATGTATTATTATAAAAAAAATACCTGAGTAGAATAGGATGGTAGTCGCATGAATTTGTCTCCAGGAATGACCAAGTAACGTCCAGGGTCACGAGCCATTTCTGCAAATGTGTCAGCCAATTCCTTAAATGTAGGACGACTTTCTGCATCTAGCATCCAACATGAAACCATAACACAATAAATGTCCAAAGTGCAGATACTCGGCTGCGGTAGTTTTAATCCATTTTCTATCAGCTCTGGCACGTTTCTCGCAGAAATCTCTGCATAAGGTCTTGCGCCGTAGCTTAATATTTCCCAAATAGTTACCCCAAAAGCCCATACGTCACTCTTATGCGTAAATATTCTGTGTTGAACACATTCTAATGCCAACCATTTAATAGGCATTTTCCCACCAGCTGCTTTATACTCATCTTCATTGATATTTAACAATTTCGCAAGACCAAAATCTGTGATCTTTACGCAATTTGGCGTTTGGACTAATACATTGCGAGCTGCTAAGTCCCTGTGTACTAAACGTTGATCTTCTAGATACGCCATTCCACGAGCTATTTGAGTACACCAATTTAGAAAAGCCTTAGAGCCTATTTTTTCCTTATGAGTTCTCACATAATCTAATAAACATCCTAGTGGCATCAATTGTGTTATTAACATCATTTGGTTCGTCATACAAACAGCAAGAAGCTGTAGTAAATTGGGATGTTCAACGCTAGCCATTATGTAGGCCTCTTCCAAAAAGTCTTTACTAGTGCTAGCTCCAGGTCCCTCTTTCAATACTTTTATAGCAACAGGAATTTTTACATTTTCCCCTTCAGGAACCCAAACTCCTTTATAAACCTTGCCAAAAGCCCCAAAGCCGAGCATACCCCCTCTTCGAAGTTCTACTTCCTTAACAATTCTTAATTTTGCTAAATTAGGTTTGACATTAGTCGGTCGTAAGGGTTCGTTATCTTCACATCCAGTAAGTACCATTGTCATTTTTACGGCCTCTTTTTTAGCTTTCGCTTTTTGTCTACAAGTGTAACCAATAATTATTAATATAATCAAAAGTATTGATGCTAAGACTAGAATAATTACGAGAACTGTCGGTATCTTAGCTGTGGCCATATTAGGGTGACCGCTGGCTGTGGCAGAACAGAATGGTTCACCGATAGAATTTTGTAGTAATTCATCATAATATATTTTATGTGGAGCTTCCTTTGTGCAATCTGGGGTACAATTAAACTTCTTAGAATCTCCAATAAAGACTTTAAAGTTTTGACATTTTAAGCAATCTGTTGACGATGGACCCATGCATCCTTTACATTCCGAGTGGCAAGGCGTGCAAAGTCGATTAATTTTATCTGTGAAATGGTCCAAAGGACACTCGTCTTCACATTGATCCCCACGTTTGAAACCATTACACACTTGGCATACTTGTGAATGTATGCCGTAGCCACTGCATTGATAGCATAGTGGGTGACATTTACGACATGCAATTTTGATTTTATCCTCGAGATCCTTAACGTTACCGACCCATTCGTTATAAAAACCGTCAGGGCATTGTTCTTCTTCTTGTAGACAACTTTCAATTGTGGCATCTTCGCCCAAAACTGCCTTCTTGCATTGATTGCAGCCGCCTTTTCTAACAGAATTCGCTGGGCCAGTGCATCCCTCTAAACAGTTCTCGTGGCAAGGTTGACAAGTACCATTTTCTGCGGCGTATCTGGACTCGGGACATTCAGCAACACAGTATGGGCCGTCGCGGACATGTTTACATTTTGTACAATTAGCTCGGGTTGGACCGGTGCATTCGTCCAAACATTCAGGGTGGCACTGTTCACAAGTTTTTGAGCCGGCCTTGTATAGTCTGAAATAGATTTAATTATTTTTGTTAACTCATGTTTTTTTCCAATTTTATTGTTTTGTAAATATCGAAATACATTCCTGTTCCGCAGCCACAAAAAGTAACAAACATACCACACATTAATAGAATATTTATACAGATAATTTTGATCATAATTATAATTTTAATATCGCTATGCATTACTAAATCATTAAAGTATACAATTTTTAAATAATAATAAATTATTTGATACAATAAAAAAACAATGCTTATTTTACTTAGTTTTTAAGTTTCTTTCAATAAATATTCAAAATTATATATTACAACTAAATTGTACTGTCGCAAGCATACAAGTTAAAATCAAAAATAAATTTTACTGACCCTGACATCACAGAGCAATTGTTAATACAAATTTCGTCGAATTGATAATTCTCACAGGAAAGGCATTGGTCTGGTCCAGGTCCCCAACATCCATCAGAAGAACACTCTGCGTCGCATACTAAGTGAGATTTTTCTAAATAGAAAATAATAAAAAATATATCAAAATTATTTTAGCTAAATACAATATGTCAAAAGTCGCATAGCAATCAACAATCAGATTTTAAAAATATATATTCGCCAGCGTTCACAAAATAAACGCTTAAGTCGCCTAGGCAATGTTATAGGTAATATTTTTAAATAAGTCTAAATGAGGATCCTCAAAACAAAACGCATCGCATAAAAACTCACCACAAGTCCTTTGATCACCATTTTTCTGAATCACTTGTTTGTGGTCTTTAGATTTGACAAGTTTGTTCCAAGCAATGTGTTCAGCAAAACATAAATGCCTGTTTTCCATAATTGCTATTGCACCTGAATTGACTCGTTTTAGTGACTTCAGTCCCAATGATTTTAAAGATGTTTTAACAATATAAAGGGAAGCAAATAAATTTTCGACTACTTGACGACCTCCAATCACTTCCAAGTTTCTAAAGTATGAGAGACTGGTAAAGTTGGGATGGTGTGCTTGAACGTTTAAATATCCGGTCACTTCTCTTACTGTGCTAAAAACTTCTAATGCATCGGGTTCCATTTTAGGATAGCGTTCACCGAAGGAATAATCTGGATTAACGTGTTGAAATCCAGTGAATGTCATTTCAAGTATTTCTATTGAACCATCTATAATGGTGCAATCTCTGAAACTGTCTATATTTCCGGAGTGAATAGGTTTTTCAGCGCGACATGTTTTTGGACAAGTCACGTTGCAAGGAATACATTCTCCGTTGACTGCTGTTTTGTTGGGTGGACAACTTCTTACACACGCACCATTATCCTTTAGTAAGTGTTCTGGGCAGTTTCTCACGCACGTCGCACCATAAGCATATTTTCCACTCGGGTTCGGTTCCCAGGAGTATGTGGTTGGATTGTACTTTTGCATTGGAGGACATTCTTGAGAACATGTACCTTCGTCGTAAAAGTTGCGACACGCTAAGCACTGACTTGGTAAGGGTCCGGTGCACCCTCCTGCACAGAAAGTATTGCAGCAGTCCCTCGGGTTAGGTCCAAAACACCGGCCTTGGGCACATTGTGGACTACAGTTTGTCTTGGAGAACTTCTGACAATTATGAGCACCTTCACCCCAACAGCCGGCCTCGCAAGACGGATGGCACGGAGGACATTCCCTTTCAGGTGCCGTAAATGTATACACGAACACATAAGTGGCATTTATGCCCGTAATTATTTCATCCCAATTTATAGTTTTCACATGACATAAGTTGTAGTTGTTGTATATGCCCACGCTGCCTCGTAGAACGTCGCGTAGAGCTGGAAGTTCAAGCGTGAAAGCCGAAGACATCGTTACCAAAAGCGCAAATTCTTCTTCCCGAACGTTCAATTTGAAAAGAGTTCGGCCTCTAATAATTTGTAATTGCGGCAAAATAATTTGGTTCACTTTGACGTAAGAGATGAGGACGTATCCTGTCACTTCTCTGATGTGCTGCAGGAATGAGAGATCCATAGTTTCATTTTGAAGCCACGTCAACTCCAAGTTACCGTCGACGTATGTGCAGTTTGTGAAGCGGTCCCTCAGATTCCTGTAGTGTGTGTCCTTGTTTGACGGGACTGACATCCGGCCATTTGTACCGATGCAAACTGAAAAAGAAACAATTTATGTCAGTATATAAAATAATACGTAATATATTATATGCTAATGTAAAATAAATTCTATTAGAAAAAAGTAAAAAAAAAACAACCAACAAAATATACTAAAAATATTACAAGCGCAAATTATTTGCAAATAAATTATAACTACGGTGTCTATACAAGTCATTCTTCAACTTAAATAACAAAAAAAAAATTTTTTTTTTTATATGACACTACATATTATATTAAGTTAAATAGATAATTTCAAAGTTTGCTTTGTTGGAGGGAACTTAGGTCATCCGAAATGAGACCGAAGAGGCAGTGGGGGCGGCGGGGGCGGTGCACGTGGGCGGGCTGGCTACGGGTTTGAAGCCAGTTTTCTCTACTACGCTACACGTAACACCGCTATTTGTGACTGAACCATGGAAATAGCTTACAGTGCGGTCGACGAGTCGTGGCCGCCCTGAAATAAAGATCAGAGTCCACGACTCCTCGACCGTACTATGACAAACGCTATGATAGTGTAGTGTAGTTAGACGCGATTGAGACGTAAAACGAGGCGTGTGACGATCGCGAATACGCGTCGACGCGGTCGGTCTTCGTGGGTTCATGATTTATTTTTATAATGTAAATAACTAGCGTAGTTAGTATTTAAATGTTTTATTTTGGACAGAATACATTTACATTTGATCGTTTTTCCGGAATCTTTGCGCTTGTGATGATTTGACATACAAGTCATTTGAATGTATGAGGCTGTCGCAGCGCAGTGGCACAGTGTGTGCCACTACAAGCGCGTTGTGAGTTCGATTTCCATTTGGGGGAAATAATTATTTTTATTTATCAGCAAGGACGCTCTGGTAATATTTTTGCGACTTTGTCTTATTACCATATCTACCAGCACAGAAGTAATAACTGGATATATAAAATTAATATTTAACATGAAGCTAGGTAAGATAGAGTGGAGTATCAGTAAGAGCCGATTTTTCAAAATTCCTATGAAAACGAAAAAAAAAACTAATAAGCACTCAAAAAAAAATGCGGACTACGACGAGTCTAAAATAAAATTCAACTATACTTACGTTAAATGAATACTTTTTCAAATATTTTTAAGAATCCAGTTCTAAATACTTGAGAGAATAAATTTAATGACACGCCATTCTAGTCGACGGTATCCAAATTAAACAAAAGAGTCAATAACAAATTTTTACCTGCACTACAGGATAAAGGATTTTTTTTAAGATGTTACATTGTATTGTGAAGTATGTCCGCGAGGCTCCGACGACCAGCTCAGGTAAATACTTATTTGTATCTATTATTCCCTTCGCGGAACCTCGCAAGCTAGCCAAGTCGAGATTAGAAAAGTATAGCTATGTATGAAGTGGGCAATATAATCTTTAAAATAATCGCCTTATGTTTTTTTTAATAATTAATTTAGGCCGTCTGACTGTGAGCGCAATTTTCGTAGGTTCGACTTCCAATCGTGTGAATTATCAAGTTTGGTTTTCTTCGCCCGTTTGTCAAGAAAAACGCCACTCAACATCCAATCCGCGAAAAAGAAGATAACTAAAAGAAAAGGGCCATCCGTGTGACTGTAAAACCGACTAGTTGTGGGTTCGATCCCCACTCGAGGAGATGAAATATTTACTTAAATTTATATTTCCATTTCTTCGGTCTGGGCTCGAGGTTAAGCGCGGCGTTGAGTTCTGCCATTCAACACAAAGCAATGCCTTCAGAATTCGGCAGAAAGTGGGGAACGAAGTGTCTTAACACTAGGTTCCCTCTGCCTACCCTGCTGTGTGCGGGATGCAGCGTGAAGCTGATTTTTTAATTTAATTTTATTTATTAGACTTCTGGCTGTCCTGCTATACGAGGGATACAGCTGATAAAAAAAACAATGAAGATAAACTCGTGTGACGTTGAAAATGTATTAGAGCATGTCGACCTCATTTTAGCGTAAATTCTGGTGACGAACATAATTTTTATTAATTTTATAGAGCGCATCATTTCAATTAACAAGTCTGGTATGAAACTTATGAGGTGGTGGGTGAAACACCCCTTGCGTTGTCAATATTTACATATAAATCATCTAAAACTTATCTTTTAGAGGAATAAGTAAAAAACTACATTATTTGTTACATATATTATAAAGTACACAATTGCTCTTGATAAGAACAATAAGCGTCCTTTTTTTTAGTGGCCCAAAGCAAAAAAAAAAAAAAATTAACTTAACAAGCTTTCCTATGACGACGCGACATGTTTTTCAGTTGTTAATTTAACTCCTCCCACACTGTTACATGGAGAGCAAAGAGGTTTTTAACGTCATTAGAGAGTACATATAGTTCGAGGTTCGATTCGGCGGCGCAGTAGTCAGTAGGAGTGTTCGTGTAGGCAGTGGCAGCGATGTTTCCGTCCGACCCAGTTGCGCTGTCGACGGCGATGGCACGGGCGATAGTATTCACGTGTGGATGTTGACCGGTCACTGCGCACCAGCGACCACCGCGACCACCGTGACCACCGTGCCGGTGCGAGTACGTATGGTAATAAAGGACAATTTGAAAATGTGCTCTCTAGCTTTACATTGTATCCCGCATTTAGCAGAGTCGTTAGAAGTCATTTTCCCAATTTTCGAGACATTGCATGTTGATTTTCGATAATCGACTACGTGTTTTACTATATTAATAGATAGAAGAAATTAAAATATTTTTGTGAGAGAGGAATCGTACCTACAACTGTTGCTGCGTCACGTTATGCTATTAAAGGCTTATTTCTACACTAACGTTGGTCTATTTTAAATATTTTAAAAGTGTATGTTATCCACACTTTGAAAAGAATAAGAGCACCCGCTACGTTAAACGTTGTGCGTTATATACAAAAAAAATTTAGTCTACTCATGCAAAGCTCCAGGCTATCCAGGCCAGTCAGGCCAGCGAGTAAAGTCGCAGTGCAGCGTACACCGTCGGCCCGGCGCGACGCACAAAGCGCAGTGACTGGTTTGTCTCAGGTTAATGTTTTTATCCGTTTACTTGCATTCTAAAGCTTTGGAACCAGTTTGTATCGACTAACATTTCATTCGAGCAGCTCTACCTTTCACTGAGGCACGGTCGGCGCCGAGACCGAGCGCACTTCTACGGCCAACTTGGTTACAATTAGCTTTATTATATATATAATATTTATATTTATGTACTATATAAATATAATGTTTATTTCATTAAAATTATTGAATTTCGTGAATGCATCGATGAAAAGGGAAGTAACTACTGTACCTAGAGAACAGACGTATTAGTACAATGGCAGTGCTGGTGAAATTCATCTAATTTAGGATCTGTCGTAGCTGTTTGTTGATGGATGTCTAAGGAGCTTCGCGATAACAAAACCATTTTTTTTTTGAAAAACGATCACGTTATTTAACTACGCTATATTATTAGATTATTTTGTCTATTAAGAACAAGAGCAGAATGCTGAAATTGACTGGTGGCCCATAAAACAAGAAAAATATATATTTTACATTTTGTCGTCGTAGATATAGCGGCTACAAATAATAAAAAATAAACAGAATATTTCTTTTACATTTCGTACAGTAACAATTCACAAGTCAAGGGATGTTCGCGACGTTCTACAACTTTTCAATTTCGTATGGTTTTACTATTGCTATCGACCAATCAAAAACACGAACTTAAACCGGTTTTATATAATTTTAATTACTAATAAAATATACCTTGTTCTCTATGTCGTCGTCGATCGTAAGACTAATTAAAATATAAATATAGAATATTACGCAGTTTTGTTTCATTTTTTTAAAAAGCAAAATTGAGAAAGCTCACAAATATTGGTACAAATATATCACAAATAATAAACAACAATGCGTAAAATTTGCAAGTTATAGCAAAAAAAAACGTTGAAAATACGAAACCTTTGCTAAAGGTCAAAGGCTAAAGAGTAGTTGCCATTATTTAAAATAATTTTATAATATGAAAAACTGTTATGTAATTTATACGCATGCTCATAATTAACAATTCAATTTGAACGTTTCTTTTTTAAATTCTTGTGTTGTACGTCACTAATGGCGATATTGTAATATAATTTGTTATTAATATTGTTTTAATGACACCTACATAGCTCACAGGTAAGAGGTAATTAGAGGTTACAGGTAACGATAGGTTATAGGTAACGTAGAGGTTACAGGTAATGTATAGGTTACAGGTAACACAGAGGTTACGGGTAACGTATAGGTACCAGTGTAGTTGTAGGAGTGTGTCCGGGGACCGCAGACGGAGAACAATCGAATAAAACAATGGCCCTCTCATGGCAAGCGCTGTAAATGTGAATTATATGACAAGTGGACTAAACGAGTTTACAATAGGCGTGCTAATGAACTTTCCTGGATAAATCTCAACCGGGGATGCTCTTTCTTTCTATTGTTACACGTTTTTTTGTGTGATCCTTATGTCAATGTTTAAATAATTTTGTAGCCGTTGGTGTTACTTACCTTTACGCTTCACCTTTAAACGTTACGTTACGTTGGGAATACGTTTTTAATATGTTATCTATATTGATATTATAGGGCTAAAGTATTTATTTGGGTGAACGCACTACCCTCAAGAACTACTATTAATATAACTGTATTAAAAAAGTCATATGTCAAACGCAACACTTAGTTATATTCAACTGACCGGAAACGGTAAATTCACAGGTAAAAGTTATTAATTGATAAAAGTAAAATTATGAATGTATAACTAGTAACTAGTAAAAAATATTTCTTAGAGACGTCTAAAAGTTTTAACACAGCGGGCTTTGATTTCGCGCCTCTCAATCAAAATGGTTCGTTCCCGCTACCACTGCTGAAAGGAAAATCATTGCGAACTCATCTATTTTTTAAGAACACAAGGCACACGAGTTACCTATATTTGTTTGTAGTATGAACATAATATTACCTATATTATATACCCTAATATGCCTTTTTCAGGGTTCCGTACCCAAAGGTCCCCTATTACTAAGACTTTGCTGTGTCTGTCTGTCCGTCTGTCACCAGGTATCCCATGAACCGTGATAGTTAGCTAGTTGATTTTTTTACAGTATTTTTTCTGCCTATAACTAAAGCAGAATTAAATAAAATGTATGTGAATTGTTTCCCTTTTCTATAGATATTGAGATCTCTACATGTGCAAGTCCGACTCGCACTTGGCTGGTTTTTTATATTCACGCATGTATCACACATATATATACATAGGATAGACAGAGTGAACCTAAATGGGAATCGAAACCAGAACCGTTGCATTTACAATAAGACGCTCTGCGCCACGACGGCCTCCATACTATGTACAAGATTTCATTTAAGAAGCCCGTCCAAGTTATAGTAAATACATCACACTAAGAGACTGTTTGTTTACGATCGTTCGGTAGGCGCCGGGACTCAGCACGCGCACTCTTACACAGTGCTTGAAACATTCCGGAAAATTCATGAAGCCTTGTTCGTCACTAGGAAATAACAATCAAAGGTCCAAGTTTGGGCCACAATGACGCAGTTACATTTTTGAGGTAAGACAAAAAAAAAACATTTAGTTTCCATTGCCTTTTACGAGAATACGAGGCGCTGGTGTTTTTTAAGGTTTCACTGCACGGCAATAAGGTGCCCACGCTCTTGATCTTATACTTGTATGTTTGGTAGAGTCGCATCGACGACGGAGAAGCGATTCTTATCATGGAAACGGAAATTATAGCTTTACAGAACGGAAAAGACCACTCGAGACGGTTTTCTTCGCTTCCAAATCACAACACAGTACTACTCTTAGATATAAGTCCGAATCACACTTGGATACACTAAACTGTAGGCTGTTTGGGCGTAGGGCAGACTTACTCTTTCCCTTGACGAATTCGGAGTGTTTGTGCCTCGCGGGCACGAGGTGGTGTATGCGTGAGGGGCGCGCGGCGGCGGCGGGAGCTGCGACCGCCAGCCAACAAGCGCACAAGAACAACACACGGGCAGCCGACATGCTGCGACATCACTCGACACGGCCACTACCGACCGCTGCAACCTCCCATCGTGTACTGCCGCCGTGCGCCCGCGCCGCCTCGCACACACACTCACACACCAGCAGCACACACACAAGTAAAAACATGCAGGTATGAACACACGCACACTAGTGCACAGATCGAGGTTGTAAATATATTCAAAAGTTGTTTTTTTATATAACCGAATTGTAAAATTTAATATTTCGTTTACTTTTATAAAAATTGTGGTACTTGTTGATTACGTTAGTTTCTTACACGTACTTGTTTGTTTTTTGGTATATTTTATGTTTTTTGTTTACGAATAAAATTAGACAAATGCTATTTTATAACAAAGATTTTCTTTTATATTATAAACACTTTTATTATATTATGAAAAATCCTCATATGCATGTAAATAGTTAAAAAAATACGCTGAAAACTAACTTAATAATTTTTAATATAACATATTTGAAGAAAACATCAACTTGACGATAAAATTATTTATGGCACAAAAGTAGTTTTACTAAACCAAATTTAATAAATACAAGTTAGATCCTTGTACAGGTACACAGGTATACGCGCACGCACACAGACGCGGTGCGGGCGGCAGGTATGCGCGCGCGCCGGCCGGGGGGCATACTCGTAACTACACACTATTAAATACGCATTGTAGCTCGTGCTACCCCGTACTGGTCCATGCTGACAATCGCTGGCTCTTGCTGGCCATTGCTGGCCATTGCTGGCCCTCGCTGACCACGTCGCCTAGGCTTGCTGACCTCTCCAATTAATAGACATTGGAACTTAGAAATATTTGCGGAGGCTGAATTCATCTACATAATTTGCCGTGTTTTTTTTCTGTTACTTCCCACCGCTCTCATCTAAATCTATACCTAATAGTATTAATTTTATTCGATATACTTTTATTAAGACAAAGCTTAGCTTTGTTTCCACTAATCAAAATACGTTGTCTCGTAAAATGAGCGGTGTGTGGGGAACCGAATGTCTTAACACTATGTTCTCTCTGCCTATTGAGCTATACGACCAAAAACTGAAGCTTTTATCATAGTATAATCTGCTATTCGGCGGAAAGTGTGCAGCGGAGTGTTTTAACACTACGTTTCCTCTACCTACCTTGCTACATGCGGGTAACAGCGTACATTTCCAAAAAAATTGCTGTAGTACTGCTACGTTCAGAGAGCAGAGGATCGCGCGTTGAACTCTTTATGAAAGTCCTATCGGGGCACTTACGTTAGCGTAAGTTGTGCACGCGACGAAGGGAAATACTCGATTTACTGCCATTGCTCGTTTCTTATACTCGTATATGTTAAAACGGTGAGCGCGAGGCAATGTATACTTCGCTCGTGTTATCGTCGCCAGTTAGTAAGGAAACGCGCCGAGCAGCCTTTAGTTACAGAACCTTTTCACATTCCTAATTTTATTTTAGCTTTAGTAGTATTATATAATATTATTATTATATTTTTTATTAAACTAATTTTTCACAAAACATAAAAGTATTTATTTAAACAATTTTGCTTATCAAAAAGATTTTTCAGCAAAATAAGTATTCAGATACAATATTAGAAGAAGTCAAACATGTACTAAAGTTCACTTCCACGAAGATAATTAGAGACGCACGCGCCTATCTGTCTTATTCATTTAATTTGTAGGTTTGGAATTAAATATTTTCGTTTCTTCGCTCTGGTAAAAAAAACAAAACGCGGCGTTGAGTTCCGCGGCATCATCCAAAGCCTTGAAAATTGGGCAGTGCGTAACGAAATAATAATATAAGTAATAATAAGCGCTTGTACTTTTTAAATATTCTTGCAAAATTAATAATTTAGTACTATGAAACATTTAGTAGAGCTATAAGTGGACAATATAATTCTAAAAACAGACGATTAAATACTAAATAGTATTATTTTATATCTTTTTTCTCGCTGGCCGTCGCTATCGTTACATTGAAAACAAGAACCAAAGAATCACTTCAGTCACAATGCGGATTAGCGACCGCCCCTTTGTACGACGACTGAGCCTCGACAGCCTTTATGACCACTTGACTCTATTTAAGTCCAAACTTTACTTTGAAAAGAGGATTTTTGAACTAAAGTACTTTATTGTTTTTAATAATACTAGAAAAACATTTAAGCTTACTAAATTAGAAGAGTTTATTTTAGTTTTTGTATATGTATGTTTTATTATTTAGCTTCACGCTGTATCCCATAGCACATAAAAGTGTAGGCAGAGCGTATGTGGGAACGTAGTGTTAGGACACTCCGTTTCCATTAAGACACTTTCGTTTCCCACTCTCCGCTGAATTCTAGAGCATTGCGTATTGAGTGGCGGAACTCGATATCGGGCTCTGCCTGCTCTGCGTTAATAAAGCGAAGAAATGAAAATGTTTAATATTTCATTCCCTCGAGTGGAAATCGAATCTACAACCTGCCACGTTTATACGACTGACCTCATGTATATATGTATGTAAAAGCGGAATATATTAATTATTTTCTATGTGATTTTATTCATATTTATAACGATGTATAATATTTACTTATTATAATATTTTCTTTATTGTTGTACACTGCGACCTTATATTTTAGCATTTTTCTGTGTTTTTTACCCCAAATCTCTTTATTATTACCAAACGTCGCGTTGTCTACAAGAGTTTGCTTGCAGAGATATATTTTTTCCGTGTTATTTATATTTTTTTAATTGTGTACAATAAGCATATCATTCTCTTCTATTTTTATAGTTCTCTCGTAATATATAATCATAATGCAGTAACAATTAGGAGAGGTCCCGCGGGCGATCTGCCCTGAGCCCGCGTTGAGATCAGACACTATACTCATCAATAAAAAAACAAATCATTTTTTTATAATTGCTATAGACTATAAAGGTTTGTAATAAAAACAACCCCGTAGCGTTTCACCCCCCTCCCTTCCTACCGCACCCATGGCGCGACCTCTTGGCCGAAAGCACCTTCAACACTCCACTCTTGATGTCTATCAATAAGATTGAATTTCAGATTAATAGCCAATCCTCTGTTGTTCGGAGAAGTAAATAAATAATTTAGTGAGATATTTTTTATAAATTAAACCTCTAAGATGCTATAAGCCACATCTGTTGCCCCCCGCAGCTCCGACAGCTCGCGGCCGACGACGGCCGGTACCTGCGAGCGACGTATGCGTATTTAATAGTGTGTAAGTGGTAGATGCAAGAGGTAGCTCTTGCATCTACCACTTACGAGGTGTGTCTTATGTACTTTAGGTGTAATGGGTACTATAAGATTGATAGTGAGGCCAGTCGTGGCGCAGGGCACAGGCGTGCGACTGTAAAAGCGACAGGTTTTGGGTTTGATTCCCTTTCGAGGAAATGAAATATTAAATATATATTTCTACGTACTCATGCCTACAAAGTGATGCTATCGTGAAATTGATTTTTTTTTCAGGTACAAAAGTAAAAAAAAAAAATATTAAAAACCTTCTATATATTTCAGAACGATTTTTTCCATTTTATCATTTTAATAATATTATTTGATATTTGGAAGCGACGACTGTGACCGTCGAGGGAGCTTTTACCCAATGTCATGCTAAATAGTGAATATGACTTTGCCCCGAGATATGCATCTCGTTGCATGTTCTGAATGCGACTGTACAATTCTCATGGTAATGTGGAGTGTTCGTGGAATGATCCCGACCACTGTCTCGTCCTGAAACGCCTCGAGCTTTTACAATTTGCACTGAATATATGTGGAGAAGTCATTTGAGAAAAAGATCAAACCAACTTCTAATATATATTACGTGCATCCTATCCAGAAATGTGTGGATAAATATATGTCAAAAACTATTAAAATGATTTCGATGAAATTTAAATATACCTAATTCAAATTAAAGGAAAAGGACTTCGAATCGAAGTGTAAATAGATCATCTCACTCAAATATTATCTAAATCCAATAACATCATATATATATATATATATATATATATATATATATATATATATATATATATATATATATATATATATATATATATATATATATATATATATATATATATGTACAATGTAAACTGAAAATATCTATATTTTACAGGCAGGCAGTGTCAGGCAGAACCAGGCAGTCAGGTAGCGTCAGGTGCTGGCGTAATACTGCGTCGCTCACAAAAGACTTAAGTGCTGACTTGTATTCCTTCTATTCACACGCCTGACACAAAAGGGATTTTTTGCGTTCTGAGATTCCCAGCGAAATCTAAACGTGGACCGTAATGTGGGAGTGTGTGGGAGCGCTGGATAATTTTGAATTAAAATAACGTGTCTTAGATATCTGTTGTTGTATTTATTATGATAGTTGCTTTCACCCTCAGCTTCGTTATATGGAAATAATTAATAGCGAATGTTAGAGAAATTAAACTAAAATATTTTATCAATTCGACCCAGAAGTTCCTGAGATTGGCGTGCTCAACCAAACAAACTCACTCTATATATGGCATATTATAATATATGGCAACTAACAAAGTCTTTATTGGACACATCTACGGTAACAGTATTTCATATTCAGTATTAGAGACAGTATTTTATATACCTCTCGTATTTTTAACGAGTTTTTGCCGTGAATTGTTGGCGCTGTAGTAGATGTCCTCTAACAGAGCGCCTAGTTGTAAATCGAAAGCCGAATATTTGAATAATTATAAGAAATCGACCAATCCGAGTGGTTTATTTACAACGGAAAAGTTATTAGGTGTTATCGACTAATACTAATACAGACCGAGCGAGTGGCAATAAAAACAAAAGCAAAAAGTCTGTAGGTATGTATGTATGTATGTATATGCTAAACACAGTTCTGAGAGCTTGTAAAAAATGTAAAGTTGATGGTTTATAAATCAACGGGCAACCGACGTGGAGTAATAGATTTGGTTAGAGTACTTGGTATTTTTTCCAGCTTCACGCTGTGTGCAGCATAAAGCATGTTAGATGGAACCCGGTATTAGGACATTCTGTTTTTCACGCACAACTTTCCATATATTGCGTGTTGAGTGGCGGAATTTAACGCTTCGCTTTTGTCCTGTTATTTAAAATAAGTGAGAAATTATTTTATGGAATAATAATTAATAAATTAATGAAGGCGGTCGTGGCTCAGGGGCCCAAGAGTGCGACTAAAATTCAAAGAGTGCGACTAAAATTTCCGTAAACGGAAAGTTTGTGTTCAAGTCCCACTCGGAGGAATGAAATATTTCACGATATCATTTTCTCGCTCCGGTAACGAGGCAAAGCGTTGAGTTCCGCCATCAACGCGATGTCTTCAGCATTCGGCGAAAACAGAGGTATCTTAACGGGAACGGAGTGTATTAACACAAGGTTTTAGATCCCTCTGCCTAACCTGCTGTGTGCGGGATACAGGCAAAGCTAAAAATATTATTATTATTAGCCACCTTTATGTACACTTTATTATTTCTCCAAGAACGTGAGATACAATTAATTTCATAAAATGACTACTATTTCTATACACAAGAATAATTTAACGAGTGAACATAAATAGAGTTATTTGCCAGTTCACTTAGACACACGCAAGTGCGCAAATTATACGATATAAGTCCATGGTACTTAGTTCTAGCATGCTAAATTAGGTAGTTACCAACACTCTTCTTTCCTTTGATACCTGATAAACTGCTCATCATCAGCAGCATCTAGGGACGGACTCCTCATCCTCACCGTCTTACCTTCCGTAGGAGTGACAGTCCACAATATTATTAACATGGTGTAGCGAAAGTGTCTTAATGAGAATTGAATGTCTTAATACTAGGTTCCATCTAGTATGTGTGGAATTCAGCGTGAAAACAAAAAAAAACGAGATATTTCTTGTATAAAAAAAAATGTGATGGGAACTTTAAAGTTTAAAATCAAGTGCTAATTCTATACAACAATATTAAATGAGCGTGTAACTCAATAGCCGAATTCCTCGTGGTGTATGAAAAGACGCGCACTACTGACGCCGCCGCGATGCGGGCCCGCCTTGCATGGCCCTGCCTGGTTAACAACACCTTCTTTTTATTATTAATTAAAAAATACAACATTTTGACTCTTTATATTGAATATTTTGCAAACGATTTTAAAGAAAGTTGTTATAGAGTTTTAGTCAGGTGTCTTTTAAATAATTAGGTTTTAATACTAGTATTGTTTGTGTGGGCTTTAACAAGGTAGAAATCTTATTTAGTGCTCACTTGAACTTTGAGTTTTATATATAGATTATAAAGCATTTTAGAAAAAAAAATATTTTATAGAACTTGCTAATCTCAGGAACTCCAGGTTCAAATTGTAAAAAAATATCGAAAGGCTATAGACTATATTAAGCGACTGTTAATGCGACGGTTGTGAATCTGATTTTCACTCGGAGAAATTAAATATAAAACATATTCTCTCTAAATATAGTCTCGAACTTTTTCTGAAATTCAAGTGTAGCTGAGCCAGTAGCCCATTTAGCCCATTTATTTCATCTGTTCCCACTTAGCTCATTCATTTCATCAGGTACCTCACTTGAACTAGAATTAATACCATACTAGCTTTAATACCATATTTTTTTTGGGTATTATTTTTAGGATTTAACCACAAATATATGGTTTTCAGATTTTTTCCTGAACTAGTACTAACCTTTAGAATCTAAAGTTTAGATACTAGCTGCCAAATTTCATAATTCTAGGTTCATCGGAAGTATATATTAATGTTGATTCTCTTTGTATTTTCAAAATATGTGTTTTTTTTGCGATATAAACGTCATCGCCACATCTTTTTTTCAAGTAAATGTAGAAATACTATTTTTTAAGAATTCCGGAGTTGTAGGTCTGATATATTTTCCAAGCATTCCTAAAATAAAGGCTCAACAGACCGACAGACAGACAGACAGATAGACGGACATCAAAGTGATCTTATACGGGTTACTTTTTTCCTTTAAATGTAGGGAACTCTAAAAAAGGTAAAAACCAACCAAGAACACATTGAAACTTGCAGCATTAACATTACAAAAATGTTTCTCTTTTGAATGTTGATGTAAAAAATCTAATCATATTTTATAGCACACACAAGTTATAGTCCAAGAGACGATCATAAAAGTAATATAACTTTTAACTAGCGGAGTGTTTTTATGCCATCTATATGTATATATATTATATATATACTTATATACAGTACATTATAATGAAAGATATTTGTTAAGAAATACCTCACAAAAACACCTGTATCTCGGTAGGTGCAGATAAGCCGTGGATGAGTCGGCAACTTACTGCCGGAATGCTTCATAACCGTTGTGGAGCCGAAAACTAATTATCGAAGAGTCGACGTGCTGCTGACCGCTGAGCGCTCTCGGGCTGTGCTACTACTGCTATACCCTATTACAGCACTCGTATTCTATATTATAAAGCTAAAGAGTTTGTTTGGTTGAACGCGCTAATCTCAGGAACTATTAGTTCGTATCGAACATCTTGGGATAATTAATTTACCGAGGAGGGTTATAACAATGTTATGTCACATCACGTTAATTGTTCTAATATTCCCTTTGTATCTCTATAAGGCTGGTCAGAGCTACCTTCGGCACTTCGATGCCTGTGACATATGTCATATACACAACTCTAGTTGCTATTAGATATAGCCATCTGAGTACGCGGGCGAAGCCGAAAAAAATTTTAATATTGTATAAAAATATACAATTTGAATACACAAATTTCACATCACATCAACACAATATATTATTTACATGATTTTAATGACTGTAACAATCGATGTGTGTGTACCAAGTACGCACACCCACACATGTCAAGCAGTGTGTGTACACTGCTTGACAGTGCGTCCATGTGTGCGTGGCGCCAGGTAAACTAATGCAAAACTAATTCTTGTCACATTGTTTCCCAAAAATATTTTGTTAAATTGCCAGCGGCGGAGTAAGTTACTATTATTCCGAACGTTTAACATAAAATCAGTAGTGGAATGGTCGCGGTGTTGAATATAAATTCCTTTATTTTCATTGTATTTGGATGTTTTACATGCATACAGTACGGTCGAAAAGTTGTGGCCACTTTGAAGTTGTTTTTTTTTGAATTCTGTGCATTGTTCATTCGGAAGAAAATAATCAAAGTTAAGAAATATACTGAAATCAAATCTGCACAGCCTTTTACAAGACGGCCACGACTCGTCGACTGTACTGTACCATATAAATGACCTATAGTGTTTGCGGTACGGTCAACGATGATATTGAATGTAAATAAGGGCATCTAATAGCATTTTATATTTAAAATCAGGCGTTACAACCCTCGCGAGGTACCACACAACATGACATAGTTCCCCAATATACGCAGTTACGTACACATTTTAATTTATAATTGATTATTTCTATTTCTTCTATCTGGTAACAAGGCAAAGCGTAGCGTTGAGTTCCGCCACTCAACATGCCTCGAAAATTGGGCAGTGAATTGGGAACGGAGTGTCTTAATAGTAGGTTACCTTTGCCTACCATTCTGGAGTCATATGCGCTATACAGATTTAAGGTAAAAAAATAAAAAAAATAAGGTTTTAAATTTTTATTTTATTTGAGATGTTTTGTTTGGAAAATGGCTAAACTTTTTTAACTGATTTACAAATTTATGAATATTTGACGAAATTGAGGCATATTTGTTATAATTAAACTGTTAGCACTCATTTTCATTTCATGATAAAAAACAAAGTCGTGAATACGATTTCCATTAGGAGGAATAAATAATTTCCGGCTCCCAGCTCTGGCAAGACTCAACACGCCATGTCTCACAGTCGGGTGAAAAGCGAAGAACGTTAGATTCCAACACTAGGTTACAACCTATGCGGGCTACGCGGGTTAAAGCGTGAAGCTGATTTTTTTAAAACGTAAATAATATAATAGTTTGTTTATGTTTGCGTGAAAGATAAACAAGTGACGTATGCAAATGTGAATGAGTGAACAATAGAGGGCAGAAGTTACAGGGCAGAGGGCGTGCGGCGCGACGTTTCCTGCGCCCGCCGAGCGCCAACCGACGCGCGTTCGACCTGAATTACTTATTCTTTACACAGTTTAATAATATAGTGAGGATATAAAAATAATTCTTCCCCCCGACTGGGAATCGATCCCACAGCCGCCGCGTTCCTAATCAGCCACTATGCCACGAAGGCTTCCATTAACATTAAAACGTATATATAAACGATATACTTAGGACGCCAAATTTGTCGTAAAGGCGGTCGTATCTTAAAAATGTAGTAATTATGAATAAGTTTACATGCCCCATTAGTACCGGCGGCCTCTTGGCTTCTTAGCCGCTTTAGAGAACCGAAAGCAAAACAATCGCGGCCTCTTATTCATCGTGGCTCTTAAAATTGTCAGAGGGCACTTCTAAAAAGAGATAAGGTTCGATGTAAAAAAGCGGTTCCCACTTTGTAAACAGGTTGTTAACGTCGTGTCGCGGTGTTCGGGCGCTACAGATATGTATTGTGTTATTGCCTGTTTTCTTTTTCTTATGTTCAATTTGGTGTTTTTTTGTTTGGTCACTTTGCTTGCTTCACTTCATGGTAGAGGAAAAGTAGTGTCACAATATTCTTTTCCTTATTTTCAGTAAATTTATCGATATTGTATTCTTAATCAACGCAACCCTAGGTCGATTTTAGGGCAGAAATGAAAGGAATTTAAATATAATTCCCTCGAGTAGAGATCGAACCCACAACTTTCGTGCTTACAATCAAACGCTATCCCACTGCGCCACGACGGTCTCAAAATTCTTATTGGCTTTATATAATAATTAACATTTAAGACACTGACATTTTTAAAACAATTTTACATTAGCATATAACTTGTTTTTCTTTATTTTAATACTCATACCTAAGCTAATGCTTAATATCAAAAAACATGCACATTATGTTATTTTTATATTTTTATTATTTTTTATACATTTTCTGCCCACTTATCGTCACCGCATGTCGCAAT
Source organism: Heliconius himera (assembly GCA_021202915.1). Taxonomy (NCBI): domain Eukaryota; kingdom Metazoa; phylum Arthropoda; class Insecta; order Lepidoptera; family Nymphalidae; genus Heliconius; species Heliconius himera. The sequence continues at coordinate 105,076 of JAJHJA010000451.1, forward strand.
TTACGAGGGTCCCGAAGCAGAGCCATTAACAACCCATTTAAAATTAATGATATTATTTAAAAGGACACGATAACAAATTGTTCTACAATAAACGCGGTTCATCTGCGTTTTGGGGGATAAGGAAAAACTAAGGAATCCTTTGGTTGTCATATTTAATGTTAGTATATTAAACTAGCTGCAACCTGTGGCTTCGCCCGCGTCTAATGGAAATTATGGCTAATGTAATATTCTTAGTGACTGAAGTAGCTCCAGCCAGTTCCATAAATTGACTGTCCAACACAAAAACAGCTTTAAAATATGAACCAGAAGTTCCCGAGTTTAGCACGTTTAATCAAATAAAGCATCAAATCAGCAAAAACATCAAAAATATGCGTGTACTACGACGTATTTTGATCAAAGAGTTTACGCATGGATTCCGAAATTTACATTTACGAAAACATCGTTGAGAGGCACGGACTTGACAGTAAGACATAATTATATTTTTTAGCTTCATGCTGTATCCTGCATTTAGCGTGATAGACAGAGAGAATACATCTGTCTTAGAGTCTAGGCACTACACTCTAGTGTCTAGACACTCTTTCTGCGAGCGATTTACAGAAAAGGAAATGACTTTTTTTAGCTTCACGCTATATACGCACATATCACTGTAGGTAGAGTGAATCTAATGTAAAGACTGAGAAGTTACCATTCAAACACTTCCAGTCTCTACTTTCCACCGAATTCTGGAGACATTGCGTGTTGAGTGGTGGAACTCAACGCTGTGCTTTGCCTCGTTGCCAATATAAAAGTAAAAATATTAAACAAAAAGTGTAAATAATTTATATTATATTTCTACGTGGTTTCACAATTCTCTTATCCTGGAGGTATGTATATAAAATATTAATTACGACGGTCTTACCGGGCCGAGAACTTGAAATTTGAGACCGAATAATATCTTACATCAGTTGATGTTTCTTATATTTTTTATTATACGAACAGTGGGACCCATCAGTTTATAGGAACATTAATATATTTTAATCTACGTTACTACATATATAAAAATAAGAATTATATTTGTATGTGTATATTTTATTTTTGGAGGCATTCGTAGTGCTGAGGCACAAGCGTGCAGCTGTAAACGCATCGGTTGTGGGTTCAATTCGGTTAGATTTCACACATAGCAGGGTAAGCAGAGGGAAGCTGAGATCCTAGTGTTAAGACACTCCGTCCTCATTAAGACGTCTTCGTTCCCCACTTTCCCATCACAAATTTTGGCGAAGGCATTGAGTGTTGAGTGGTGAAACTCGAGGTCGTTTTTTGCCGTCGTGTTTTTTCGTGACCAGAGCGAGGAAATTAAAATATGAAATATTTATATCATTTCCTCAAATGCCCCTGTGCCGCGTACCTACTCCTCCTACCTACATATATAAATATATTACCTACGTTATATTTAGTCCGCGGTCGCGGTCGCAGTGCGGCGGCGCGGGCGCCGAACCTTTTAACATTTATCTAAAAGCTTGGACACGAACGACTCGCCTATTAGTAATCACTTAAGTTGGAGAGTCGGGAACAAGACATTAGAGTGTTTTAGTGACACGCAACAGGACCCCCCTCCCATTTCCCCTACGCTTATGATATTACTGAATGTAAGATTGGTAAACAAGCTGAGGCCATCGTGGCGCAAGGGCACAAGTGTGTGACTGTAACGCGACCGTTGTGGGTTTGATCCTCACTCAAGGAAATTAATTATTATTTCTGAATGTTTTCATTTCTTCGTTCTGTCATCAAGGCAAAAGCCGGCGTTGAGTTGCGCCACTCAACACACAATACCTCGAAATATTCAGTAGGAAGTGAGGAACAGAGTGTCTCAACACTAGGCTCCCTCTGCACTATGCTCACTGTTCATATCATAGGCCTTCCCCAAGCATTTGCAAGACCATCGGTTCTGTGGCTTCTACCTCCACCGGCTTTTGGACACCTAAACTAGTTCGTTATTCCACCTGGTAAGAGGCCCATACTCCAATACTTTGTCCCCATGACATGAAGGGGAATATTTAAGAATATTCTCTGTATATGTCCCATTAACGTGTTTTTTTTCTACGACCAAGCTAAAAACGAGAGGACAGTTACCTCCCGACCGATGTTAATTACCATAATGTATCAAAAAGATGTAAAGATAAGCCATAATATCTTCAACGAATGTTTTGGTCGTTTCATTGTAAATTTTGATCTCTTATATTATAAAAATAATATAAGGCCGTGGTCGTGGATAGTAATTGGCTATAAATGTGGCAGATGTGGGTTCAGTACTCGGTGAGTGCAATGATTATATAAAAGTTATTTCCATTTCCTCACCCTGTTAGTGTAACTGATATCCCAAACACCTTTTAAAATATTATTTAATAAATAATGCCTTGGCTCGTGACGTGTCTATTGGTTAGAACTCTTTATAGTTGTGATCGTGAAGAACCCAAAATCTTTTAGAGATTCAGAGGAAACAGTGTTAAGAATTTCATATTATGCCATTAGAAGGTATCGCTTTAATAAGATATTTGCCATCAGAAGTTGTTCTTGTGTCAGTTATTTAGATAACTGTAGACTCGACAATATAACATTGTCATAACTCGAAGCTCGTCCGAAGATAAGCCAAGAGCGCGTCCTATCTTCCTCTCCACTATAACTGCGAACTAGTTATAATAAAAGGAAGAAAGAGTACGGGCCCCTCCCCGCCCCTACACCGTGGATTCCGACCAGACCGTGGCTTTACAGTCATCGTTGAACCCCCCGGGACGTTTGTGTGTGATCATTCCGAAGGTACTTGTTACGCTTGTTTATATTAAGATTGTATTAGAATAGTGATTCGTGATGTTGATTGATTTGTGAGATCAATATAAGTCGTTGGAACGAACGCACTACCGCAAGGCGGCCGATATGTTAAATAAACGCACGGCACACACCCCACAGTCGTGTCTCGAACCGTAGGCGGACACTACTACATACACCAGAGTTCCAGGACATAAAATAGCACCACACACCCGTATGAAGGCGGACACTACTACATACACCGGAGCTGGGACATAAAATAGCACCACACACCTACTACTCGTATACCAAGTCATAGACGTGGTATATAATATATCAATGACCAACGCCATACAAGCATAGCTTACGTACCGCGAGCGTACTGCGAGACGGCGTCAGCCACGACATAGTTAATGTCGCTATAACAGTTCGCATAAGCCCATCACGTCAGCCTTCGCGACGTCAAGCAACATTCAATATTATAATAAGGATCAAAGATCCACAATATGTGTCGCTCCTACACATATATTGCCTTTATAAGAAATTCGATCCTAAAAGATCGTGCCATCATAGACTTCGAATTATTATAGTATATTTATAATATACTTGGGACGAGTCTTTATGTGCATCATATTTATTAGTACCGTAGTACTTAATAGTTCGACTCGACCGCTGCCTTCCGAGCATCACCACCACCTATATATACGAAACGACGGTCGCGACACTCGGGACGAGAATACACGAACGCGTCTCGATTAATATGATATTTAAAATATGTCGTTTTTATTATTCATATTTAACTATGTTATTTATGTATATTGCCATGCATATTTTATTTTATTTATTTATTTATTTTTAACTTATACCATAGGTACATACTGTTACATTAGGCAAAGACACTATATCTCGAAAATTAGGCAGAGAATGGAGAACGAAATATTTTAATACTAAATTCTCTCTATTTATCCTTCAATATGGGAAAAGGTGGGTGAAGTTGAACAAAAACATAAAGATCGTCACTTGAGACGTTGAGCTCTAATGTATGGGCGGACTGAGCGTGTAGGTATAAACGGCTTTTTATTATTGTGAATTAGCCCTTACTCCCAGTTTCACTAAAGCATTATATGCATTATACTATATTTATATAACTTTGTAGATAGACTCCTTAGACTTTAGGACGTAAAATGGAAAATCACTTTCCCCGTTCCCGTTAGAGCTTTGAGATTTTTTCTCCTCTCCAGTTACTAAAAGGTTTTATATATATTAAAAAAACCTATAAAACATTTTAGGCATTAATTTAGTAAAAGAGTACTTTTATACACTATCTGTTGTATTAAGTAGTATTGAAGAAAGGATATAAAATATTTGTATTTTGTCCATTTTTTCTGTTATTTTTTATGTTGCTTGAGTAAAATTTTGGACCAATCGCTAACAATTACAAAAAACCAATACGGTGCTATATGATTCACAAACCGTTAAGTTAGTTTGACGACGTAAATGGTATATGTTGATTTCATAAAAATCATCATTATAAATAAACAGCTTCACGTTTTTTAGATCATAGCAGAATATATAGAGGGAATCTCACTTTGCTCCCAGTTTGGAGAATATGTGGTCAGTGGTGAAACTCTACATCAAGCTTTATCTACCACGGGCGTTAAATAAATCAATCACATTCAATACAACGAGCGAAAATCGAACTGACGACCATCTTATTTATAGTAAAATTCAGTCCCAGCGAAACGACAGCCTAATTTTAATGTATATTTGACAGCATAAGCAACTAAGTCCACACTCTCAGTTCGTTAGGGCAGTGAGCTGTAAGTAAAGAGCGAGCACACACGCTTGAGACTCGTCCGACTGGTCGGTCAAATTCCAAGTAATTCGTCTCGGACAGGCGCTCACAACGTCTTACACTTTCGACGCTTGTGAACTGGACGCTGGGACTCTACCTATGTCGTCTATATTCTATAGCAATATGCGCTCTACAAACTCTAATTTTAAAGATATATCTTGTGGTTTATATTATATTGCAATTGTATTATTCGTTATAATCGACGGTAGTTGTAGCGCAGGAGCACAAGAATATCACTGTAAACGCGATAAATTGTAATTTCAATTCCCATTCGAGGAAATGATAATATTTAATATTTTTATTTCTTCGCTCTGGTGATGAAGCAAAGCGCGGCGTCGAGTTCCGCCAAGCAATAACGAAATGCCTCTAGCATTCGGCGGAAAGTGGGAAGCGGAGTGTCTTAACATTAGGCTCCCTCTGCCTACCCGACTTCATGCGGGATACAGCGTGAAGCTGAGAAAAAAGTGTTTTATGTTATTGAGCGTTAATATTGCTTTAATGAACTTTTCCGTCTATATTAATATTGTAAAGCGAGAGATGATTTATTTGAACGAGTTGATGAAAAACTGATAGGAATTGACCACTTTTGACGTGTCATAAATGTGTCAAACACATTTCATAGTCATTCTATTCATCACGGGCGAAGTCACATATAAAAGCTAGTTAACTATATAAGGAAAATGAAAGTCACAATATCATATACAGCATCTAGGCTCTTGTTTTAAACTGTAGCGAGTGTCGCTCGATTTCTTTTTATGCAGCAATATTTACAAGTTGCCCACGTATTTTTTTCACAACGCGGAGTGAGAGACACGTAGGCGCGGCCCACGACCACGGGCGTTCAAATGTAATGTCGACCTAGTCAAGGCGCTAATTATGACGTAACGATCACTGAAACTACATTGATTATTTATCTTTTAAAGTCTCCTCCGCCACTCTTACAAATATCCTTTAATAAATAAATTACTTAAATGTAAAAAATTACGTTTCTTTCTGTTCCTGTAGGAATTTGGGGAAATTCTTTGTCGGGAACCTACTTACATGCCAAATTTCAGGGTTCTACGCTGCATAGTTCCGGCTACACGGTACAGACACTCGATAACGACACTTTTGCATAATATGCTCGAATAGATTACCAACTCATTTTTATGATATAGTGTGAAGTTACCCTTAATTAGAATGGTAAGTAAATTTCATACGACTATGATAGAGCTGATATTTTGCGGTGGGTGGTGTACAGTGGCCCCAGCGCGGAAACAGTCCACGGCTGCGGTGGCCAGGGCAGTGCTGGTGGTTGCAGTGCGGTGAAAGTTATGTCATGTAGCTGCATGCGAGTCGAGTCCAAGCCTTGTGCTCTGTAACCTGCTTGCCGTTCAAATATTTACCAAATTGAGCGATTGTCACTTTCGAATCGCGAAATTCATATGTGAATATGCGGAGCAAAAATTTTGTACTCATTTTACAAAAATTATGCGGCGACGGTGTATGAAATTTGGAACAGTTTTACTTTAGATATAATATTGTGAATTAATGAAATAAATATAATATACACACTATTCATTATATTGTACAATATAATACATTTTTGCTTACAGTGAGATACGCGTTACTAAGGCAACGCGAATTGTACGCGTCAATCCGTTCTTTAGTACTTGGAAATATCCTTATCCACTCTCGCGCACTTACCTCGCCATAGCAGCTACTCTAATCGCAGTGTATGTTTGTCTGTTTGACATTTACTAGTACAGTAGAAGGTTACATTTTTTACACCGTACACCGACGACAGGATACCGATAACTTTATGTCGATCGAATTATTCTGTATAAACATTACGAAAATATTTTTATCGTTGTGGAAGTGGAAGCCTTGAAAGAAACTGATTATGTAGAGTAGAATAATATTTGCCTATGTTCGGGCTCCCACCGCCTCTACATAGGTAGAGCATTGTGTTGTCAAGGACGGCGGTGGACAAGGGCGTCCTTGTCTCCTCGCCGCGCATACAATATTCATGTAAGTTAACGCGAGCGCCGCGCCGCTAGGTCACGTCGAGGAAACTACTAACTACTTATACAGTATATTGCCCATAACTCTGCTTATTTTGGAACAGAAAAAGAGACTAAATAAATTTTATTAAATATAATTTTGTAGCTTCACGCTGTATCTCACAGAATAGTGTTAACACACTCTCTTTCCAATATTTAATTAGTGTCAATTTACATCTAAAGTAGTTCTAAAGTCTATTAAATATATTCCGAGTGCTACGTTCTTATTTTTTACCTTCATCGTTCTGGCATACTTTCGACCTGCGTAGGCGCAGCGTGCAACAATCCATAAAAAAAAAACTGAATAATAATTATGTATCGATATCTCGTAAAGAAGGTGTTTTATACCTCTATATTACGGACTTCTTATACCATATAAGGATATAGTCTCAGAATAATTTTCGACACCATGATTCATATACGTATACCTTTGTACTATGTATAATGTATACGAACTACTAAATATATTGAAAACATAGTGAATTTAATATTGTTATTTGTTTAATTTTTCACTGTTCCCTGCATATAAGAGGATAGGCAGAGAAACCCACTGGTGAGATACTCCGTTGCCCACGCACCGTCCAATTTTCGAGACATTCCGTATTGAGTGGCGGAATACAACGCCACGCGAAGCGACGAGACAAGAGAGCGAGGAAAAGAGTATAATGAATTCCGCTCAGTGGAAATCGAACCTGGAACCGTCACATTCAGAGATCCCAACGACTTCAATATTATTTTTACGACAATTTTAGGTATATTTATTAGTGCTATCAGTTAGTAACAAGCAACTCTTAATATTGAGGTCACTGTAGGGTCGATGGAGGGTCTACGGGACCACGTGGGCAGCGGCACGTGTGGCGTTGCGACACGGCGCGTCGACGTCGACCGCCTTCACTAAATTATGTTCGATGCTCATCGTTTTAAATATACTTAACGATAATTACATCGTATGTTACCTTGATTGTAGTTTTTTGTTATTTTTAAGTTTTACAAGCACAGCAGTGATGACGGAGAGCTACCCACTGGCTGCCCGAATTCGAGATATTAAATTTTGAGCGACGGGACTCAACGCCACGCTCTGTTTTGTTACCCAATTGAAGACGAAGTACCACCCCGTCACGACTACCTACTACCTACTTAGCTAATAATAAAAGCTTCAATCCTAGTTCATATTAAGTGAAAATAATAATATTAAATAGCATAATATTATTTATATATATAGTCAAAACTCTGTTTTCTAAAGTAATTAAGCAACAAATCAATCTAAAAGTGAAAGATAACCCATCACCATCTTCTTAGCCTTTGACACGATTGCATTAGGCCGCCCGCGCGTCGAACCGACAACCTTAATATAAAACCACCACCTACACCCCAACTTTGCAATGTCATACTAACCGACCCAAAGCGGATACCCCCTTGGAACACGTGAAATCGAAGGTTTCGAGAGCTATTCAAATCTGCCGGATTAATATTTAATTGCCTAATATCGTGTAGGCTGCGTTCATCGCTGGTATATTCGAGCTTGCAGTGCTTAAATTGGTTTAGCTATTGTATGTTTTAGTACTAGAATTTAGAGTTTATTTTTGCTTGTTCTATTTTAGGAGTACCGTTCGTTAGTTCGGCGATGTCGCAAGAGACGCGTGCCTTGGCATTAACTCAAAACTTGGGATTTGAACCGACGCCTATCCTATTGTATACTCTATTAATATAAGTGTTAGATATAATTTCCAATGGCAATGTCTTAGCTGCTGTTGCCGGTGCGCAGCGTGCAGCAGTGTTGGCTGCAGTGTGGGCGCGGTGACGTCACAGCCCGCGTCCGCACTCCTTCTAACTTACGAAACCTTTTGCTGGTGATGGACCGAGCCGTGCTTACCTTACAGCTTAAGCTATCTTATCATAAGCAAAGTATCACTTGCACGACACTTTATCTTTTAATTACACTTTGTTTTTTTTAAAGGATAAGGTAAAAATTACAATTTTAAGTTATAATCACTTAAAAGTCAATATAAATCTGGTATCTCAATGAGCGTATATGGTAGGTACAGCATATGAGTCGTCAAGGCTGACCGGTGACTAGCCAGTCCTGGTCGACTGGTACGTAACACAGTGATTACAGCTTGGAATATTTGATGTAGTACATATTTTACAGCTTCACGTTTTTTCTCTGGTAGTGTGGAAGGCAGAGGGAACGGCTTGTGTTTCTCAGTTTTCACCCAATTTTAGAAAAAAATTAAATATAAACTTATTAACTCAATACTGTGCTTTGTAAAGTTGGAAAAATTAAAATCCCTCAAGTGGAGATTGAACAGTCACACGCTGTCTCATTGCGTTACGACGGCCTCTATCATATTTTAAAAAGGTATAATAATAATAATTTTAAGTAATCACAGCGATTAATTCAAATATCTGGTGTAATAATTCAAATATCAAATATCTGGTGTGTGCAAATATCTAGTGTATCCCGCGTATAGCAGGTAGGTAGAGGGAACCTGGGAACACAGTGTTAAGTTAACACTTAATTTTCTGCCAAATTTTGAAGGCATTGCGTATTGTGTGGCGGAGCTCAACGCTACGCTTTGCCTCGTTACCAAAGTGATATTAAGTATATCATTCGTCCGAGTGGGAATCAAACCCACGAACTGTCGCGATTACAGTCGTACGCGTGTGCCTCTGCGCCACGACTGGCCTCATATCAAATAAACTATATGTACATAACCAAAACAAAAATTGGTTATGGTTAAACAACAGAAATATGAAGTCACGAAGGAGATAGAGAGATGTTGGCTGTCTCACTCGCACGACGCAGCCTCCGTACCGGGCAGTTTCTCAGAAATACCTCGATTAGATACAATCTCGTATATTGTTGGTTGTTTTTAGTTGAAACTACAACTAATATATGTTTTGATGACGTTTTATTTTAATGGACTTGAGTAATAAATTTTATATAATGCCTCGAGAATTTGGCGTAAAGTGGGAAACAGAACCGCCCTACCATGTGCGGGATACAGCGTGAAGGTAATAAAAGAAATCATATATAATATTTATATGTGTACTATGCGTAGTAGCCATAACTATGCCGCGTAGAACGCCGGAATTTAGTATGTTGGTCCCTTGAGGATCAATGTAAGAAATAATATTAACTTTGCAATACAGTTATTATATTTGACCTTTGTAAAGCTGCACTCAACAAAGTCAATGGACGACATTGACGAATACATATATCTAATATTACTACCAGATGGTCGATGCAATCTCATATTAGCGTTTAAAGAATTTTAGCACAAATAATTAAAACATAGAATTATTGAGATCATCATGGCACAGTGGTTTAGATTCTATGTGGAAACGCAAGCGGTTGTGGGTTCCATCTCCAACGGGCAACTCCAACAAATTATATTTTGATTAATTTTATTTATTAGAAATTCTTTGGATAAACAAACACACACTCACGAAACTTAGCACCCGTGCTTGGAAGATCAAAAACATCATATAACATGCTATCATTTTAAACTGACAACCTCCTCATTTTGAGTCGGTTAAACATCAAATCGTGAACATTTCCACGGAGCCGGCGGCGGCGGGCACGCGCCGCGCCTCGCCGGGGAAAGTATTCATTGTGTGCACTACAATCCTGTTTCGTTGTAGCTATAGCGCAGCCTCCACCGGCCGGGGACGCCGTACATTATTTTATTACATGATTTTACATCGTGTTTTGCTTGGGCAAAGAGAACTTAGTGTTAAGACACTTCGTCCCCCATTTATCTCCCGAATTCGAGACATTGCTTGTGGAGTGGTGGAACTCAGTGCCGCGGTTTGTATAGTAAGTAGAGGGGAGATTTTCAATTACTTCCTGGAATGGGGGTCGAGCCCACAACTGTCATGTTTACTGTTGGATGTACCACTGCGCTACGACGGCCTCTAAAATGTTTGTATCAAACTAAACTTCACCCTCAACTTGTTGTTTGAGGTGTAAAATGAAAAATGTAAATCTTATATTGTCCTGAGGGACTTCGAGGAAATATTGTCTTAGTGTTTCCCCATACTTCCTAGCATACCTATATGCCAAATTTCAACTTTTTAAGACCAAAAATTTCGTCAGTGCATTGTCTGTCAGTCGCGTCAGTAACGGAATTATTCTATATATAATATGTAGACTTGTTTTTCATTGATTCTATTTGTTCAATAGTGTCGAAAGCTATTTACTTTACTCAACAGTGTCAACGGAACGTTGTTTGTTATCGTCTGTAAGTACACTACGGTCGACGAGTCGTGGCCGTCCTGAAATTAGCCATAGATGGCTGCGCAGATTTGATTTTAGAATTTTTCTCACTTTTGCTTATTTTCTACACGAGTTCATTCAGAAAACCTATTTTTAGGGCGGCCACGACTCGTCATCTGTATTGTAAAGTAAGTAAAGTAAGATGGAAACGGTTACTCAGTGAAGTGTGTACGGCAATAGTCGTGTCGCGAATTAAACCCGTTCCACTTCGAGGTTGAAGCGATTAGCCGCGATTTTATTATGTTTGCCCTGCGAGGCTCATTGAGCGCGAGATAAGAGAACATACTTAGGAAAACTTGTATAATACATTTGTACACAGCGAGTATGAGCATTTCGGTAACACTTGGTACCCGAATACTTATAATAATAATATATAAATATGTTATTACTGACAAATTATTTATATTTCTCCCGTTTAAAGGGGTATGGGAAGAGGGAATCTAGTGTTAAGACACTCCGTTCCCAATTGTGCAAAATGGAACCTCATTGCATGGTCAGATTCTGTGCCGCTGCTTTAGATAATGAACTCCACCATTTAGCACGGCATGCTTCAATAAATGTCAACGGAGTGTCTTAACTCTAGTTTCCCACTATTTACTCAACTATGTGCCGCAAAATATATTAAGCTGAGAAAAATATCATTATTTACAGTAGAAAGTAAAAAAGTTCCAAAAGATTTGATATAAAGTTTATTCCTAGAGAGAGTGCTATAGCTGTAGAGCCTGCATGCCGCGTCGGGCACGCCGGGGCACGCCGGGCGCCGCGCCGTTGCACCAGATACAACATAACATTACTTGTTACTTTAGATTACGCAACTCGTTGACACTGATAGCCGCCAGCAAACAGATAATGGTACACTTTGATTAAAAATACAACACAATTTAAGGTAAATGACTGACTGACTGACGCAACGCCCGAGGAATGCTAAAGCGGCTAATTTATTGAAATTAGACTAAATTATGCATTAGATTTTAGTTACTTATTATTTCTCGGTCTTTGGAGAGATCTAATGTTTATGAATATGTATTTATATTGGTTAGTGATGAAAAAAAATATCAGAATATTACTTAGTTATGTCAACAAATTTTAAATTTCTATAAATCTTTCAACAGTAAAATGGTTAAAGAACATTGTGCATATATCTCTACAATTGGACTCTAAACTCTACAAGGCGAACCGGCAGACCAGACCAGACGGAGATGAAGAAACGAGCTGGACCATTGCAGGCCAGATTGGTGCACAATAGTACAAAATAAGTAAGAGTGGAAAAAGTGGAAAGAACTTTACCCAACTGTGGGGCAGTGGCTAGTATAATAATATATCCTGTAGTATATTTTTTTTTATTCGAGGCCAGTCGTGGCGCAGCGGCACTAGGTGTGACTGTAAAACCGACTGGTTGTGGTTCGATCCCCACTCGAGGAGATGAAATATTTGTTTAAATTTATATTTCCATTTCTTCGCTCTGGTGTCGAGGTTAAGCGCGGCGTTGAGTTCTGCCACTCAATACGCAATGCCTCCAGAATTCGGCAGAAAGTGGGGAACGCAGTGTCTCAACACTAGGTTCCCTCTGCCTACCCTGCTGTGTGCGGGATACAGCGTGAAGCTGATTTAATTTTTTTTTTAATTTTTTTTAACTTGAGAGATAAAAAAGGCAAAAGTTTCAAGATTTGCGACGGGAACGATGCGAATTAGCATGTTTCGAGAGTGTCAGACATGTTCTCAGTCTCGGCTACAGCGTTGCGTGTTTTAAATTGGCAATTCGACGTAAAAGATCGGCCCGCGCCAAATTACCGCGTTACAAACGCGCGCGGAACGCTGTTTATCATATTTAGCCAAAAATCGACGAAATCTTCAACAAATGTTGAGAGAAAGTATTCTGAGAATGTGAATCTTTTGTATGTATAAGATATGCTGGTAGTATGGAACGGCATTTGGCTAATTTAATACGATGTAACATTGAAACCTGATTGTTAAAGCGATGGGTGTGGGTTCGGTAGCCCCTTGAGGGAATGATTATATTTGTATTTAAATTATTTTTATTTTCTCCCTCTGGAAAACAAAGCGGAGCATTTAGTCCTGCAACGCAATCATGAAAATTTAGTTGAGGATATTTTTTTAAGGTTTTTTATTAAAATATAATTTTGAGGTATGGCATTTATTTTTGTACTTTAGGCAATTATTTAATTGGCTGTAGTATATTATTTATACTATAATACCTTAAAGACTGACATTCAGGGCCTCCAGACCTATGTAATTTTAGCAAAGCTGATATTTTAAGGATTAATAGTCTCATATACTAAATTCAGATACACACATACTTACGCGAAAGTAGAAATGCTCGTATTTAGGTATGTTAAGAATAACATAAAAAATGTGTATTTATTATTACCAGAGCCTTTACTTGGGCCTTTACTCCTGTCCGACGTCCTAAAGGTTGTTTAAAGTTAGGACAAAATACGTTATACTAGCAAGCTTTAATTTTGCATATATTATTTACAGACTATTTCAAGACCCCCTATAAGCACCTAGACGAATACCAAGGCTCAAACATCCTCCCAGACAGAGATATATCTTTATTTCACTCACTAAGAGTACGCATACTATATTAACTACATACAAATAGTATACTAACTACTAGTCTACTACTAATAGGTCTCAAAATTTCAGCTTTGCTAAAATAGCGTGGGTCTGGCAGTCCTGGGATCTTGAGCTATAATAATAAATAATACTAAGAACTCAAATATATAAAAGAAACTACGCTCAAAATTCCTTGCTCTATTTCCACCGAAATTTCAAGTGTTATCGTAACTAGCTAACTGGTTGTCATAAAAAATACATTAAGAAAAACATGATGGCATCAAACCTGTAATAATAGCAGTAACATTTTTAAAATTAAGTCGCTTCATATTATAGTAGTTACCGTTCGTAACTCAATTTCCGTGAACCATAAAATGTAAAATCCCATTTTTCCTCGTTTTGCAGGAATTTCAACAAATCCCCTTTTTGTGCTGTCCTAGAAGAAGAATACTGTCCAAGGCACCTACATGTCAAATTTCAGAGTTTTACACCACCTAATTCGGACTGTACAGAGTTCGTTAGTCAGTCAGTAACAAAAAGTTTATTTTTTATTTTCACGCTGTATCCCCCACGTAGTAAAGTAAGCTGAGAGAACCTGGAAATCTAGTGCTAAGACACTCCGTTGCCTAATGGCATTGCACTTTTTGCTGGTGTTAAATATTAAATTTTTAATTTCCTCAAGTGGGAATCGAACACGCAACTGTCGCGTTTACAGCCGCACACTTGTGCTCACGGACCACGACCTTAAAGAATGAGTTTTACATAAATATACATATAGTTTACTATAAGCGTATTCAAGGTAGAAACGGGAATTCCTCGAACCAGTTGAGTGCTGAGAAGTTATTTATATTATAAGTTACACGACTTATATTTTCACTGGGCTCGTTGTTCGTCGCACAAAGAATGTTGAGAAACCACCGCGGCGTATCACACGCGCTACGTAAATAAACACCGCCTGTGCGATAACGCGATTGCGTTCCTGTTCTGTTCAGGGTTTCTACTGGCTAGTTGAGGCCAGTCGTGGCGCAGGGGTACAAGGGTGCGACTGTAAACGCGACAGGTTGTGAGTTTCGATTCCCATTTGAGGAAATTGTAAATTTTATACTTTCATTTATACGCTGTGGCAATGAGGCAAAGCGCGACGTTGAATTACGGTACTTGACCATGCCTCCAGAATATGGCGGAAAGAGGGGAACGGAAGTGTCTTCATGGAAATGAAGTGTCTTAACACTAGGTTTCCAGGTTCCCTCTGCCTACTCTGATATGCGCGGGGTACAACATAAAGCTTTTCAAAAAATTTCCGTTATACACATGTTTGTAATTAAAAGCTATATTTATAATCATAGTAGAGCCTGGCCGTTTTCTTTTAAGCCTTAATTATACTACAAGTACCTGCAAAAGTTTAAAAGTAAATTATCTGAGGTCGTCGGGGTCCAGTAGGTTGCGGGTTCGATTCCCAATCGGAGGATGATCATAATCGTTAAAATATTTTCATTTGTTTCATACAACTATGCAAACGGAATATGAAAACATAATATGTATACGTAAGTATAAGTGTGTCCAAGTGTTCTAACTATCATTGCATCAAAGATACTATAATAGAATTCGATGTGGTCAGACAAAGCTATTGCTTTCGAACACTAGGGTTCGATTCTAAGGCAATTTATATGTAATAGAGGTAGGTACTTCGCCGTGGAATGCTTTACGTAACTCCGTCCATCTAAATTCTAAGTAGTTTTAGTTCTCGGTTTCTTGGCGGCTGCACGCTTTTTCTCGCATAGCAGTGGAGGTAGAGGGAACTTGGAGTTAAAACACCCCGTTTTCTACGCACCGCCCAATTTTAGAGACATTGTGAGTGTGAATGACATTGTGTGAATAGCGCAACTAAACGCCGCGCTTTGTCTAACAGTATGGGAAGTAACAATAATCTAAATATAATCATTCTCACTGTTGATCGAATCCATAATAGCTCGTGTACAATCTAGGGCTGTCCAACGTTGCGCCTGAGTTTGTTAGCGCGACCACTAACTAGTCCTAACTGCGCGTCAACTCAGGTCATTAATAATGATGACGTTATTAAAAATTATCGAGGTCGTCGTGACGCTGTGACAAGTGTTGCAGGTTCAATTCCCATTAGAGCAAGGGATCTAGGAACAACACAAAGCGCGGCGTTGGGTACCGCCACTCATCATGCACCTTCTTTCAAACTGGACTGTACTTTGGGAACGGGATGTCCCAACACTACTCTGCTGGACTCTATGCAGGATACATATGACAAAAAAATGTATTAATAAGATAAAATTTTTAATATAAGAAAAAACAGCTTTTCCAAAGATTCCATAATAACGTTATAACGTTATTATGGAATCTTTGGAAAAGCTGTTTTGTGGTGGTTGGAAAAGCTGTTTTGTTGGTTATAACCAATTACAACCTTAACATAGAAACTGACAAAAAACGATCACATATTGTTTTTTGATAAAATAAGAAAAAAAATATCAATATTCGACATGTTTATAATATTTAATCATTGCTAATGTAAACACATATTCGGCTTGGACAAGGCGAGGGCGGGGGCGGGGGCGGGGACGGGGGCGGGCGGGGTGTAGGGCGGACGGAGACGGGAGCCGTGTTTGCTCGCGATTGATACGTGATAAAAGATGTATAATTTTTCCAATATTAAGTAAGTATATCGATATCAGATAAGCGAGGACGGCCCTTATCTTAGACACATACATTTAAATATCATTTTAAACGTAAGATTACTAAAAGCGACATAAAGCTAGCTAACCACTTAAGCTATACTTCATTAATATCTACTATAAAACACAATGTCTACAGACATAATAAAAAAAATGTATACATATAATAACAAACATCCAAATTGCAATAGAAGTAATATTCTTACCTTTCTTTCCATCTTCTTGTTTATAATTTAAAAATCACTTTTTATATAGTTTGCAAGTATTTTTAACTAAGGTTTAAATTTTTTTGAAATGTTATTCACTTTACAAATGTCAAATTTATATGCAGCGACTCTTTTTATACAGTAAGTAAATTTTTACAATCTTATATAAAATGGCATTTAGTAGACACGTGAGAACATAGAACATATTTATTTTTCTTTTATCAGTAGTTTCTAGCTTTTCTCCACACAGCTGAACTTCCAGAGGAGGCACTCAATTCCTCTCTCTGGCTTCTCTTACAAATCGCATCTTAACACTCTGACACAGAACTGTGTACCCGGAGTAGAGTGAGACACGGGTGTACTCTACGGAAATATATTTTAATATAGCTAACATAGAATGTGTCACCGGCCTTATATTCTTCTAAGTATGTTATATTTGCGCAGGCAACAGGCTAAGCGATACCTGAATGTTTGTTGTTTGATAAATGTATCGACCGCGCGGAATCAACGCGTTATACATACATATATATAGAATATATATAGTTTACTTGATTTACATATTTGTATATATCGACATGGCGGTGTAAACTGTGCAAACGGTGTATGGCTATGGTGCCTCGTGTAACTCTTATTTCTTTTCAAAGTTTCATGCTATATCTCAAATATAGTACGGTAGGTAGAGGCGTTTGCATTATTGCGTGATGGTAGGTAGAGGTAATCTTTTGTTAAGACAATCCTTTACCCACTACCCACTAACTTTTAGTGACATTGCGTATTGAGTGACGCAACTCAACGCCGCGCTTTATCTTCTTAGCAGAATGAGCAAGTGAAATTTATTCATTTCCCCAAGAGGGAATCGAGTTCATAAACATCAAGTTTACAGTCAGAAGCTCTATCGTTGCACTACGAGGGCCTGGCGACAAAAAAAAGATTTAAAATGATCCATCATGATAGATTTTCAGTTAGAGTTAAGATACTAAATGTTATATTAATAACTAGTTAGAGCTACTCTACTTCGAATTAAAATCTTTATACAATCTGTAGATATTCTTTATAAAATCATCTATAATACATATAATAAAATATCTAAGTACATATATTCTTTATAAAATCGATGATTATATTTGATTTATATTCAGTTTCTTTGTTCTGGTAGCAGAAAACGCGGCGTTGAGTTTCGCAGCTAAAATACAGTTCCCTCTGCCTAATACTGCAGTGCGGGAAAAAGCGTGAAGTGCTCTTTATTGCACTATTCACGTAAGCAGTATTATAGTATCATGGAATCCATTCGGAAGATGCATATTTTCGATAGCAACTATCTATAAATTTCCAACACTTGCCCAATACTTGTTACTTTTTGTTTTGCATAGAGATTAGAGCCAGGAAGTTCACGGCCGTTGGTGCGCGGGGTACAGGGGGTACAGAGGGGTACAGGGGGGTACATTACAGGGGGGGGGGAGCAGTGACCGCGCTGGGTACTTAGTGGACACGTTCAAATGTGATACAAATCATTTCTTACAAGTAATGTACCGCGTGTTAACAGTTACTTGTGATTTGGTGTGTATCTATGAAGCATATTAATAAATATTTTTCTTTGAACGTAGCGTGGAATAAATTTATGTTATATATATTTTTCTTTTGGGCAACTCAAGTCGTTTGTGTAAATCTATTTTAGTAGACTTTTCAGGTTTATTGAAAATGAAAAAAATATTTAATTATTAACAAGATTTTTTAGTAATATCTTCACGCTCCATACCGCATATAGCAAGGTAGAAAGGCGCCTTATTTTCATTTCCCCGCTTTGATAGACAAAGTGCGATATATGAGTTCAACACTTCTTTCCCTGCCTACCCCGCTAAATGCGGGATACAGCGTGAAGCTTATACAATAATATTACAGAGTAAAATAAATGTTAGTCACGCAGGCAGGCAGGCAACAAAGCGCCTATGCCTGGACCCTGAACAAAGGGAAACAAGAGAGCACAGATAGCTGATAGCGGCGTCGTGCTCGTGCGCGCTATCAACGCATCTCGAGACCGCTGGGCTTAAATTAGATCTGTCAGTTAAACTAATATATATGGGCTAGGTAAGGTAGAGTTTCTAAAATGTTTTGTATTTTTTAGCTGATTAATCGCGCGTAGCAAAGGGAGTATGAGGGGGGGAGGGAATTGGCCCGTGCCCTCCCCAGGATAGTCAGCTGCCCAACCCAGAAAT
The DNA here is from genome assembly GCA_021202915.1 of Heliconius himera. NCBI lineage: Eukaryota > Metazoa > Arthropoda > Insecta > Lepidoptera > Nymphalidae > Heliconius > Heliconius himera. The sequence goes on from JAJHJA010000451.1 coordinate 123,728, forward strand.
TTTACTAAAAAAAAATTAACTCTGAATAATAAAAAAAACCTCTGCACGAACAGATCTGTTCAAAGCCAAAGTCTAGGTTCTCCTGACAAATATCTCTACATACGCCGTTTTTTATATACTTTTTATGTATTATATTAACAAGGAGGCCGTAGCGTGCTTGTGGTGTTAAGTCACAAGCGCACGACCGTCAACGCGACTGTTGTGTGTTCAATTCCCACTCGGAAGAATGAGATATTTTATATTTTCAATCCTTCTGCTTACCCTGCATGTATGAGATACAACGTGAAGCTGAAAAAATATATTAATAATTTAAAACTTTAAAATGCTCCATATAGCGAAAACTGTCTTTACTTATGTAATTTTTTTTAAATAAAATTAATAAAAAAAATCTATATCATATTTTTACTCTATCAAGAGTACATTATATATGAATTTATGCTGTCTTCAGAGGCGGGACCAACGTGTTCAATATGTTAATCATGTATGTACAAACAAACATACATACATTATATTGACGTCGTTCCTAGTGCTGAAATTCTTAAGAGTTATAAAAACCCACGACGAAGATTGATTGGAGATAGACAGCAGAAGCTTGGACACAAAAAACGTGAAATTTCAAATGTTCAATTTGTTTAGCTGTTAGCACTTGCTGGGAGTAGGTATGGAACTAATATTAATAATATATCTATACTTACTTATTTAGAAAACGTATAGAAATTTGTAAAAATCTAAGTTTCGACGTAGCTTGATGAGAACGTATGGCTTAGTGGTCAGAGCGCCTGGTCGGTTTCCATATTGGGGCGCGGGTTCGAGTCCCGCTACGTTAAAATTTTTATACGCTGTCCTACACAACCCTTAGTTATTTCCATTTGCATATAAGTACGAGTGGAGCCGCAGGCATAAGAGTAGATATATATATATATATATATATATATATATATATATATATATATATATATATATATATATATATATATATAAGATCCAAAATAGGTATCTATATATATATATGATTTTTTCTTCTATTACATTATTTAATGCTTAAATATCTTTTGAATTTTAAACACTTGCATATTCTACAATATGCCTCTTTAGATATACACTGTTAGGTACTAGCGAAGCCTATAGAGTATAGGTGCGCGTGCGCAGGCGTCGAGGCCGGCTCATTATGGCTTCAATTAGGCATCGCGTACTAAAACATGTCAGTATATCTGTTTCTCATGTGCCAGTGAAATTCCTAAGCGCCGTACTCCACGAGCTGTGAGTGCAGCCTCTTCAAGACGTAGCAGACAGTATAGATATGTATGTGTGTAGAAATGGTAGATCGATCTTTTTAGAAAGTTTTTCAAAAATAATTTTGAACAGTAGATGGTATAACGTATGTGTGAAAACAAGACGGTGGTGGTTTAGATTTTCAATCAAGAGTATGAATTATTCTCATTTCTTTTCTCTACTACCTAGACAAAGCACGATGTTGACTTGCGCTTCCTAACACGCGTTGTTTCGAAAATTTTGAGAACTGTAGAATGGAATGTCTTGGACTAGGGTTCCTGCCCCGATATATGCACGAAGCTAAAATAATATTTTTTAACTATTCACCGTTTGTATGTATTATATAAATAAAAATACTCTTTAGTAATAACAAAAAACTATAGTGCACATAAGTTAAGTAACGTTTAACCAAACTAACCGGCAGGTATTATCGACGCGCGATAAATCAAAATCTGTAACAGTCGTGCGCAACACAATACGTCCAAGCCAGGCCTGTATATACATACATATAACTACTACAAACACAGCTACAGTACAGTAAGGACGACGTGTTGTGGCCGTTTCGGAGCTAGACTTAGTAAAAATTGCGCAGAGTACAATCGGGAAGATAATAATCATAAGTAAGAAAAACTATGATCAAATCTGCGCAGCCATCAGCAGCTAGCTTCATAGACGCCACGACTCGCCGACCGTACTGTATGTGTATTTGTGAGATTGTTTTACAACATGCCCTTAGAGGTAGTTGTAGCCCCGCTGTCCGGACTGGTTACGCCGGCCGCGGCGCCGCGCCGTGCACTCTCCTATGCCTTATACGTTGTAAAGTATTTACAAAAAAACTGCATTTCTATTTATGTTCTTCTGTGAATTGCGATGAAAGTAGCTATCTGTTTTATTCTAGTTAGAAGCGACTTACTCTATGAACGTATCTAATAATTGTTTTAAAATTGTTAACGCAATAGTTCTGAGTTCGATTCTAACTCGGGGGATTTCATTATTTTCATTTCTCTGCTCTGGTCGCAAGAGAAAACGCGGCGGTGAATTTCGGCACTCAATGTTTCAAAAATCGGGCAAAATGCGTAGGGAACGGAGTGTGTAAACATTATGGCTACCCTGCTACGAAATTTAAAATTTTCGAAATTTAACTATTTCTTTTAGTAGACAATTAAAAAAAATGCCTAAAGCAAATCACATCACGGGTTTAGTGATATTTATAATTAAATATTTTAATAGCCGGCATCGTCTGCTCTAATAATACGTGTGGGGTGTTTATCGATCGTTACCAGTTCGAAATTACGGCCTTCGATGTATCTGATGGGAGATAAGTACTGGTCCAGAGGGATGCTGGATTCAGCATCCCTTTTTACTGCGCCATAGAGGTTACATTCTTAAATCGCAGGTTACCTATAGTGCCTATTATGTATTGTCTTTTATTCTCGATGGGTTAGAGATCAAATTAAAATAATACAAGAATATAGAACTGTTAAAAATCTTGTTTATCTTTTGGTTTTATTTTGACTAACTTGATGTTTTTTTGTTAGCGTACAGTTTTTTGGATATGAATATGTTTTCATTAACTTAGAGATTAGTTAATATGGTTTAGAGTAAAGTACTCGTATATCCTACCCTTCTAATATGGTAAATGTAAAAGTTTGGGAGGATGTTAGTTCCACTTTCACACAAAAATAATTGAACAGATTTAGTTGAAACTTTACAGTTATATAACATAAAAAGATAAATATTTTATATAATTTGGTTATAATAAATATTAGTGGACAAAGCCGCCTCAAAGTCTGTACTAGAAGTACGTATATCAATTGAAAATATACTCACGCTAAATACAAGCAGGAGATTACATATGTATGTTTACACTTAAGGTATGTTATAGTTAAATGTTGTCAAAGTACGAAATACTAATCCTTATTAGAAATATTTGATTTTAAGAGTTGACCAAATGCACCTTATATTGTGATCGCTTTAGTGAGATGGCTGTTGAGCAATAATGTATAATTAAATGTTTTAGGGTTCCGTAATTTATAGGAATATCACTGAAAAAATCTTTACAAATATACATTTGTTTGTTTAAATATACATTTCATACAAAATGAATGCATACTTAAGTTTGTCTAATTATATAAAACATGTTTTTTTATCTACAATCATAAAATATATTCGGAACCGTTCATTGGCGGGATCGCTTCGCACTTGACCGGTTTTTTTAATCCCGGTACAAATTGGTAAGGGTCGGACAAGGGTCGCTCGCGCTCGTTTCTTTTTTACTTTTTTGATATACGGGCACGACGTGAAGGCCTCGCGGCGTGAAGGCCGCCGCGGGTCTCTTCCAAGCCTTTCCCTTTCTCATGCATCCATACATACATACATACACACCTGTACAAGTGCTGCCTTAAACAGGCGCTGCGATACTTTCTTTCGTGCTATGTCAAATCTGTACCGGCTTAATAATAATATATTAAACTGTGGTACGTTTTTACCAGTTTATCACAATAATTTAAAAATGGAATATATTTTTGAATTATTTTAATGTACCCACTCAAGTAGATAACCCGCGGTGTTGAGTCCCGCCATTTAATACGCAATGTCTCGAAAATTGGAATTGAAAAGGGGTGAACGGAGTGTCTTAACACTAGGTTTCCACTGCCAACCCAGCAGCTGTAAAATAATCTTCTATAATATGTTTAATACTAATCTGTTGTTACTTGTTTGTTGTGTATTTTCTGTAACGTATTTGCTTATAAATAATAAACCAAGTGAAAGAGATAAGACGGCGTATAATCACAGCCGTGTGTATATTTATGTAGGACTTTAAGTTAGCTATAATGATTGTGATATGGATATGGGGTCTATGTACGTAGGTATGTGCTTTAGCGTTTATTACTTTTTGCTTTGATACTTTCACGCTCTATCCCGCTTAAAGCAGGGTAGGCAGAAGGAAACGAGTGTTCCCAAAAGCACTCCTAATTTTCAAGACATCATGTATTGAGTAGCGGAATTTAACGTCGCGGCTGATCTACTAGAGAGAGGAAATTAAAATAATTCGTTTCTCCGACTGGGAATTAAAGCTACAACCGCCGCGTTACATTCAGACGTTCTGCCGCTGCGCCACGGAGACTCCTTTATTTAATCAACTTCATTTACAAATAGATAGTAAATGCAATTTCAAAAAAAAAACTTTATGAAAATTTCCATATTACAACCCGTTATTACTAAAATTTCGAGACATTCGAGGCGATACTGATGCATATCCAGCGACTTTGCGCTACCTTGACCAGATTGTTGATCCATTTGGTAGTGACAGATTTCTTACAGATTATTAAATTAAGCTATAAAATTTAATAAATTTAATACTAAATATTACAAAGAAGAGTTTGCTTGGTAGAACGCAGTAATCTCGGGAACTTCTGGTTCAATCTGAAAAATATTTTTGTGTTGCACAGTCCATTTATTGAGGGAGTCTATAGGTTGTATTATGTCATGTTAATTAAAGCATAGATCACTATTATATCTACCGTCAACTATATCTCGGGAACTTAGTCGTGGCATGTGTCATATACGACTCTCTGGACACAGGTAAGCAGACTACAGGTAAAAGTTATTAACTTTATAGAAGTAGGTAATTAGGTAAATATCACGCACCTGCCCGGACACGTCGTCATTACAGGAAAATACTTGCAATATTTTTTTTTGCAGCATATTTATTTAAGATACGATCCGAGAAACGAGAGCAACCTTGCAGTTACATACAACAATCATATAAAGTACGTTCACTTCCATTGGAAAGATTTCTTTATGTGTTTACGATTTGTAACCTATTTGGAAGTAAAAAGGAAAACTTAAATTACATGAGAGTACTAAAAAAAGTTAACTAACTTATAGGTCATCTATAATAAAAATATTAATCCCTTGGATAAATAAGAGGGCACAAGTAAACAACTAAAATTATTTAACTGATTTCGATGTAATTTGGACTGTTCGCTAAGTTGAGTAATATAAAATATTTTAGATAGATATTTATAAAATTCTTCCGTTATGGAGTGACTAATGCGGCGTAGAACGCTGAACCATCCCTTTGGTACTTAGGTTCATTGGGGAGTGTAGGATCACTAATAAAGGATTTCTTCGAAATTCCTATGGAAATAGGATTTTACGTTTCATAGTCCAAGCAAACGAAGTTGCGGACTAATTCTTGTTAAATATCTACTAACATTTATATGTGGGAAAAAAAAAATAATACCAAGAAACGTCTAGAAGGGACATAGTGCCTCAGGAATGTCGGCAGAACATTGCGATATTATATATTGAAGTTAAACCTGTATGTAAAACAAGTGTTATTACGCGCTTCATTGATATAGTCTCGTATAGTAGTAGTCTTCACTTTACGTGTACCCTTTTATACCCTTAGTGGGAATCGAACCTACAACGGTTGCCTTTACAGTCCGACGTTGTCCCACTGCATCCCACTGTCTCACTTATAACGCTCTATTCGTTTGGATATTGTGATAAACCAAAAATAAACAAATGCTTCGTATTATTATTTATAAAAATCATATATATTGTATGAGAGCACCCTTAAATATCTATTTTATTTTGTTTTCTAGTACTTGTTGTTATAGTGGCCGCAGAAACATATAAGCTGTGAAAATTTCAACTGTTTAACCAACATGGTTCATGAGATACAGCCTGGTGATAGACGAACTTAATAGTGTACCGTTTCACCCTTTTTCTACGGAAAACGTTATTTAAACTTAACATACTATCTCAAGTAAATAAATATATTACTGACAGGAAAGATACCTATAAAATAGCGCATAAACTAGTAGTACTGCGATTCAAAATATCGTAATCACTCTAAGAATGTCGCATATTGCAAGAAACTGTAGGTAAATAATAAATGATAATTACTGCACCTTTATGTTTCCTAGAACCGCTCGGTGCTCGTTTATCTCGGAAAAATAGTTTCGTAACTTTAGAGCACGACCACTTGATGTATGGAGGCTGTATGGATAGATGGTCGGACGGGATTTCTCGTTTTGACTTGTAAATGTATAGAAACACTAGCTTTTCATTTACAGCTTTGCCCGAGAGATGGTTTCTTGTGGGACAATGTCAAAAATCAATAACACGTTTTAACTAATTTGTATTTAAAATTTCGTACTATAAATTTCATTTTTTTGAAATGGCTATGTTTTATTGATACAAACATTTAAACATTTTTTCTCGCTTGGGGGTGGTTCTCCATCAAATCTTTCTTAGTGTTTACTAAGCGCTCATCAAAGAACGTCTCTGTCATAATTCCATGATATTAGGTCCAACTGTTTGACCTGTGAATTGTGTCCTAGAGATCTTCGGAGATCAATATCAATAACCTTACAATTTTGTATATAAAATAGAAGTAAAACATTAATCGAACGTTATCAGCAGATAATTTAAAATCAGTTTCACGCTGTATCCCGCACATAGCAGGGAAGGCAAAGGGAACATAGTGTTAAGTTGCGTTCCCCACTTTCCGCCCAATCTTCCGAGGCATTGTGTGTTGAGTGGCGGAACTAATAATTTGTTGATACGAATGAGTATTATCGATTATTTATCGATCCATTATTATCTTCGGTCGTATCTTCACCTAGTTAAGAGTTACTTACACAATCACCAATCAAAGTAAATATACCTCTTGGATATTTATAGTCTATTATTGTTTGTATTCTGATATAAGATGTTGTATGGGCTGAAAGGCTTGTGGTTTATTTTATAAAGGACTAAATGATTCTTTTAAATAAAGTTAGACTACAGCAGTTTGAAAGCTGTAGAATTAGTTTTATCAAACGTGCTTATCTCAGGAACTATTGGTGTAAATTAAAATATATATATATATATATATATATATATATATATATATATATATATATATATATATATATATATATATATATATATATATATATGTATATATTTTCGTGGGATAGTCGATTTATCGAGAAAGGTTGTATGTATACTATTTCTATAACATAATGTTAATCAGTTCTCTGCAGTCAGACCAGTCAGTGCAGAGAGAATGACCTTGGGCACTTAGTACGTCTCAACTAAAGGTTGTTTTTGTTTTCGTAAATAACTTTTATTTATTTTCATTTGACGACGCTGGCGAAACCGCAGGCAAACGCTTGTTAAACTTATACATGCTTGGAAGTGTCAGGTCACGCGGAGTGCGCCAGATTACTCGATCTGGACCTCACGACTGCGCCTCTGCGCATGCGCCTGTGTGGTCACCATAACCACTGTAGCTAGACCTACTGTCCGCCCAAATACAAGTCTAGCTAACTAAGAAATGAGGTTTCTATATAAAATGGATGTTGGGTGTGCTATCAAACAACGGTTTAAAGTTATACTTCTATGAAAACAGCACCGTATAAGGCTGTCGTAGCAGTGGCACTGTGTTCAATTGCAAATTCGGTAATTTTGGGTTCGATTCGCCTTCGGGAGCTTGAGTAATTATTGTAACACAAAGGGTAGGGAGGGGAAAAAGTAGGGAACGCAGTGTTTTAAAAATAGGTTCCCTCTGCTGCTGCTGCTGTCCTACCTTGTTACATGCGAGCTACATCGTGAAAACAGAAAAAAAAAGTATTTTAAACAAACTTATTAGATGATAACAATAGGAAAAAATGAAACTGCGTATTATTTTAATACGTATTACTGAATGAGACCACCACAGCAGTAATTTTATCAACCATACTTGCTGTAATATGTTTTTGATAATAGAGTGTGATTAGATACAGTGATTGTTAAATAACTACAGCCTGTATAACGCAATGTAACGGTTCTTAACTCTTTTACGATTCTGGCCGCCAAATAATATGCTGTTGTTTTTCAACATTTTTTTTTGTGTTTTTCCACACTAAGGATAGACAAATATTTTAGAAAACGTATAAAATTTGTTGACTAAAATTTTTATGTTTCTTAATATATTGTCTAATATATGTTATTATATTTTTTATGCCAGAGTACAAAAAATTGATTATTTGATTTATCGTTTTATATTAATAAGTATATACTTTTTTTTCAATAAATTTTTCGTTTCCCATTTAGGTAGACAAAGGCGTTGAGTTTTGTCATTCAACAGAAAATTGGGCAGAAAATAGGGAATGGAGATTCCTAATAATAGTCCTTATAATATGGTTACCTCTACTCTGCTTTACCGGAAAACGCGTCAAGCTATCTAAATACTCTAGATTCTTATTAAGGAACGACACAAATTACTACAATTGCGTCGCAGGCTTGCCGCCGTAAGTTCAAACCTAACCGCCTGCGCTAGCCATTTCGCGCCAAACCCGCCCGCCATCTTGGAACAGTACGGCCGACTAGTCGTGGGTCGTGACCGCCTTGAAGTTAGCCTTTCACAACTCTTGAAGAAAATAATCAAAAGTAAGGAAAAAATGCTAAAATGGCATTCTGTATAGGCATTTGAATTAGCTGCAGCTTACTTCAGTGCGTGCGTACACTAGTCGACCGTACAGCACCGCCACGTTTAGAAGAAATAAAAAGCACACGACAGCCACAGCACTAGCTCGGGCGCGTACAAAACTTATTTGATCGGTCGTTCAACCGTGTCGTCACCGCGCCGGCCATATGTGCCTCTCTGTCGCGCGTACCGTTAACGTGCTGAGTTATGGCATTCCGATGTACCACCTCCACTTTACCTCCCCCCCCCCCCCTGTCCCCTCACCTACATCCCCCGCTCCTCTCCATGTCCCCTCTGTCCCCTGTCTCCCCCCCTCCTCCCCGCCGGAGGCTGTGCACGTAAGCTACATATAATTTCGCCCGCCTTGTTCCTCCGAGGCTTTCATGCTACGTGTTAACGCCCTCTTTGGGATTAAAAACTAATTGAGATGATAGCCGTTGCGCTTTTGGAATGCGCCATTTTTTTTGTATTTAGTGTAGGTACTTACAATTACGAATTTTTGAGCGATTCGTTTTAGTTTTACTGATAGATTGATATATGTAATATAATTTAATCATAGTTCGTATCAGTGAAGGCTTATAGTGGAGCGCCCACGCGAGTTGAGGCTGCATCAGATGGGCTCAGATCATCATTCATAAATAGCAATTGTCGAAGCCGCGACTATAAAAGGTCCTCGATAAAATTAATATTATTAAATGAGCAGTGTAGGTAAACAAACAAGCAACCGCTCGCGCCTTATGGGGGCGGCGCGGGCGCTGGTGACGTGAGCGTGAGCCTTTCGCTTCTAACAGATAGACTGTAAAGGAATCCTTTTTTAGCCATAATTATTTGTATAATAATTAATGTACTTCTTCGATGGCAGTACATTAGAAGTATATAATTTTTTTAATTATTATTTGATGCTCGATTTATTTATGTAAAATCTTTTTGTACACAAATTAAATGTCGTTAAATTTAAAAATTATCTCATTTATTTATTCAATATATTTATTGTATTATAATACCGATACATATATACGCGGATAATAGTTAGTCTATTAATATTTGTTATTAAATTCTCGTATTTAATTTTCATATTTAAATCATAATCTGTTATTTGAGCTCCGAGTCTGCCATCTAGTGGAACAATTCGAAAACTTATGTTTTTATCTAACGCCACCCAGCGATACAATCTGGTACTACGTTCTGGTACAGAGAGTCGCGCGTATTAAACGCTAGATGGCGCTGATTCTGATTTTCTAGCTTAGAGTGTAGATGGCGTTACAGATTAGTTTGTTGGTTTGTTTAAGTTAAACAATATAAATAAATTATTAGCGATTTAGTTAAAAATATTGTTATTTTTAATTACTGAAACTTCCAAGATAATCTTATTACAATAAATAAAAAAAACATCTTAAATTGACAATTGAAATAAAGTTTTGTGAAAAAATGCGGAATACTTTAATTTTAACCAACAACGAAAATCGTATAAATGAAATATTTTGTACACAAAATGATGAAACTATTAAAAACAAGTCCGCATGTTGTTTATAATCTGTAGCGATTGCAGCGCTCGCGTCAGTCGCCGCCAATTCACGTTCGCAAGCAAAAAATGTAAAAAGAGCAAAAAAAAAAAAACTGTATCAAAAACTTTATGTTTACGTCTCTTATACACGTTCTTAATAATGTTCATGTTTCCAAATTTATTTAGTCCCATTAAAAGAGATACTCAGTTATAATGAACTTTTTATATCTCGAAGCAATGGCAATGACTGCTGTAGGTTATATTACATTGCGTTATTTGTTTCGACGTAACCCGCCGTACCTGTGGTCAGAGTTACCTCGGAAATATTTAACGTTTCATAATTAAAATATATATTTATCATATATAATTATTTATTTATTTTTTATATTATTTTATCTTTAATTTTTTTTCTGTTATAATACAAATTATTCTTTTTTGGACTAAATGATAGTACTGAAAGTGCCTTATGAAACGATTAGAACCATTTTATTAGGTCTCTGTGAGTTAGATTTTGACAAATCTAAGTTATCATCAAATCTCTGTGGCTCTGTGGCAGCCCACGGTCCGGTGGTCAATAACCAGGTGGTAGGAACTCAAGACGTGGTCCAGGACTGCGGTAGGGCAGCCCGGCCGGAGACCAGCGTCTCTCGATAAGTAATCAAATATCTGTTAGCTGATGCGTGAAATTGTGCGGCGCGGACATTGCCCCCAACACTTAGGTATATTCTTAATTGGAATTTCATTTGCGAAGTGCTCGGTTGCCGTATGTCGTTTGTTATACAAAAAATGTGTGAGTCTTGAATGTAAACGCGACGGTTGTAGATTCGATTCTCATTTTGGAATTGGTTGTCTTCATTTCCTTGCTCTGGGTAAGTAAGAAGACAGGGCGCGGCGTTGAGTTTCGCTAAGTTTTCGTTTTAAGTGGATGACTGACTTAACACTCCGCTATATACATATAGAGAGAGTTACAACCTAAAGCAATAAAAACATTAATTTTGTTGAAAATTGTCATATTTCATTCGAAAAGACGAGAAAGAAAAATAAGAAAATAAGTACATTGTAATTAAATTTCTTAATTACCGTACACGCGAGGAGGCTGCCGGTGGAGAGAGCTTCCAGAGCTGCAATGCGAGCTCGAAGCAAACAAAAACTTTATGAAACAGAAGCTTTAAATAAATATTAATAATATATTCTTTTTAAACGTTATTTATTTAGTCTGTTGCCGCGTGACCAGTGATATTATGCTATCGTCACTGTACGTACTTGCGCGTCTTAGAATAAAAGCCTCTTAGTGTTCCATATTATTACAATAGATAGCTCTACTTTTCTTATCAATTTTGTTCCCTATTCTGGTCACTTTAAGTTTTGATGTTTCTAATTTTTTTTTCTCACTCCCGGCGCTAATATTGTAAGGCTTATTCGGAGCGCGTACTGA